>PVKM010013149.1:0-30558 GCA_004027735.1 Carollia perspicillata
TCCACGATGGAGACATCTCAGGTCTACACCTATCAGTCTTCTGGGGCGAGATGAGGAACTTATCAGTAGGGGTGGTTTTGTGAAGAGTAAAGCAGGTTTAATGTGGTTGTAGGGCAGGGATGGGCAAGGTCAGGGGCTGATTACCCAAATGTAATCACTATACTGCCAGCACCTAAAAAACCTGTATCCAAGAGAAGATTTAGCCCAAAGCATGGTAAATTGCTGATGAATATCTGGTCTTCTCAAGTCACAAATTGCCTAAGAACTTCTTTTTTTTTTCAGTGTAAGCAAAAGCATCCAACAGAGGGGCTTATTATGTCCTGCTGCTGTGGGCAGTGTGCAGCCTGTTCCCAGCTTGTTATCACCTTCCCTGGTAACAGTGACTGATGAGGTTCTCCATGAGAGTCTGGTTTGTGCGCAAGGAAATCCCACACCCGACTGCCAGAGCTTTCTCATTAAACAATTCCTTTTAATAAACTACTGACTGAAACACACACACACACACACACACACACACCCCTTCCCTTTGGCCAAGCACATCTTTTTTACAGAACAAGACAAAATATATGAATAGTAGTTTTTGTGTATGTGTGTGGGTAATAGAGATGAAAGATAACAGAGGAAAAGGATGAGGAGGCAAAGAAGTATTTTAAAATGATAAGTGGATATGAGTTACTAAGCAGCCACGTTCTCCCCATAATATTTGAGAGCTGAGGTTAAAAAGCTTTATATATTGTTTAGTGTCGTATTGTATCATATTGTATCTTATCGTATCGTATAGTGTTAGTTGTGGTCCTTTTGTGTTCCCCCACCCCAAATTCATATGCTGAATCCTAATGCGACGGGATTTACAGGCGGGCCCTTTGGAAGGTCATTAAGTCATGTAGGTGGAGACCCCGTGAGTGGGATTAATGCCTCATAAGAAGAAGACAGACAGCATGTGAGGATTCGGTTAGAAGATGGCCACCTGCAAACCAGGATACAGGCTCTCAGGAGACGTTGGATATGCCAGCAACTTGACCTTGGCAACCCAGTCTATGGTAATTTGTTATATCAGCCAGAACTGACAAAGACAGAAATATACATATACATATACACATACACATACACATACATATACACATATATATTCACACACATATATATATTCTCATTGATGCCAGGCACAATAATACATTGTACCAACAATATAATAATATATTTTTATGTTGGTTCTCTCTTGCTTTTCTTGGAAGAGTCCTTCCAAGCAAGCACAGATTCTTTTCTTTATCTTTGTAGAAACCAATTGATCTAGATCCACACAAAAGTCATTGTATCTCTGGGAGATACTCTTCCCCAGACATCTGGGCTTTTATCGATATTTTTATGCAGGACACTTGTTCTGCCTTGGCAAGGAGGGCAGTTCGGATCTCAATAGGCAACCAGATTGTGCGTGAACCGGCAACTCAGATTTTTCGACTGTACAGATTTTTCAACTTTCTTTTTAACTACTTTTAAAAATGATATTATTTTCCTTACACCATGGCTCTTTTCCTAACAGCTACATAACCACTCTCTGTTGTTCTTCAAAGTTGTAGAGACAGTTCAGTGGGCATCTAGAGACCTACCCATCTCTAAGGTTTCTTCCCTGACCCCAGGAGAATGTAAGCAGATCAGTAAAGCAGTGAATGTAAAGCAAATTGGCTTTAAAGAGAGGGAAAGTGGAGCCCAGGCTGGTGCGCTGCATGAGGGGGACAGGTGATTCCAGTTACTCCTTTCAAGGGACAGAACAGAGCAGTGTTCACAGGGGTTGGAGAGCTCATATACCAGCCTGCTTTGCAATTTAGTTTAAGAGTAGAGTTCTTCCCAGAAGAGTAGTCAAACCTATTTCATCTATCTATCCATTTACCTGTCCTTCTGTTTATGCATCCATCCATTGATCTACTCATTCGTTCCTTCCTTCAAGCAACTGTAGCTTGAGGTCTAAACCAAGTAAAAATAAAATTTATTTACTCATCATTGTTAGTTATGAAAGACTGATTTTCCAGGTATCCCCTGTTAAATGCTAGGTAATCAAGAATCGATAGTTGACGAAGCATGCTAACTATAGACAATGCTCAGAAAAGGGAAGATACAGGAATATTTATTAGAAAATATTGGTCTTGGAATCATGTATTATCTGCCTACTGACTCCAGAAGGCGGCTGAAAGCTCCTGTGTGATAGACTGGCTCTGGAAATAACGTGTTGTGAGATGCCAAGCACGGCTGAATGGTAACCCAGCACAGAATTACTGCACAACCTGACGCTTTAGATCGGCGGGGATTTAAAATAAAAAAAAATATTGACTAACAGACACGGCACCCAGGAATATCTTCTAAACATATTTCTCATAACAGCAGAAACAATCGATCTTCCCGAGACACAGTCTACTTCCGGGTGCTAATATAATCGAACCAAGGAAACTAAAAGTTTCTTTCCATACTGAAGTTACCTAGCAGTTTCTTGAGAACTCAGCTAAGTGTTCACCCTCACCCCTGGCATACATCGATTTCCCTATTTCAATGAATAGCTCTTAAAGTTTGGACTGTTTGTTAAGGGTGAGTAGACAGCTATATATCTATACCTACGTCTACATCAGCATCTGTGTCTAGATCAGTCTCTCCCGCTGGCTTCCTTTATGTCGGATCAAAAGCTTGCTGAAATAAGGCCTTTGGAAGACTTTCCATTTGGAGACTATATTCTCTTTTATATCTTGTTAATTATGAACAAAGCACTATAGAATAAACATAGTTAAGGAAGTGTAAACAAGCCATAAAGGAGTAAAAGGAGAAGAAAAAGAGGCAAGCGAAAGGACAGTGTTGAAAGCATTATATTTTATTATTTGGTGCAGAAAACTGTGAAGCAAATAAAACAATCTAGAGGAAGTGGGAAAGATTTCTTCTCATTACCGGCCTCGAGGCAATTTTTTTAAGCTGCCATAAACTGACAAACAGACATGATGGATATCATTATAAAATACACTGAGTTGAAAAAGGAGCCCAGAATGAAATGGTCCACATCAAAAGGGAGAAAAAAGTCCCACCGAGTTCTCCACAGACTGAATAGCTCTAAGACTGTTAAAGACCGATATCACAAAATTCGCCCCAACCTCGTGTTATTTTTTTCTAGAGGACATATGACCTTTTCTTTATTACTTGTATCTTCAGAGTGAATGTGATTCCAAAATTCATGTCAAGACCTACCAAGTAAAATTAAAGCTAGCCACCCGAATCTGGTACCTTAATAGACAACTATTATAATGAATCTCCTTTAAATGTATAAAATGCGTTTCAAGGGCAAAGGACGTTAATGCAGCTTTTCTCACTGTTCACCTTCAGTGGGGGTGGGGGGGGTGTGCATTCACTCCTGGAGGCCCACCGGGCCCGAAACTGTTGTGTTGGCACAGACTCCAAACTGTTCCGAGAGAGTCGACAGCAAATTCCTGTAACACTTCTGAGCACTCCTGTTCGGAGGCCTCACAGCGGCCGGTCAGGGGGTGGTTCTGGAGGAGGCCCGCCCCAGCTCCTGCCCCACAGCCAGGCGGGTCCCTGCCAGATGACAGGGACCTGAGCAGTTATGATAAGACTGTGATGTGACACAGCCATGGTCTGCCGACCTTGGGGTCCCTGGCCCTGCCTAGGGTTTAAATGTGTGGCAGGTCACTCCAGCTACTGGCACTTGAGTTTCCTCATCTTGAAAACGGGTCGAACAAAGCCTGCCTTCCATCCTCATTACAGGAGCAAAATGAAGTAAGTTATGCGTCTGGGACATAATTCATTATTAGCCTCTCTGAATCCATTGACTGTTTTTAACAGTCAAGGATGTCGCTGGTCAAGTGCCACATATGGTAAATATTCCCAGAATCTAGGAATTTACGAGGTATGGCTTCCTGGAAAAGATCAGGTGGAGAATAGGGTAAAGTGGAATTGCCCTATAACTAAATGTCTCCCCCACACCCCAGTGAGGTAATTCCACTCACCTCAGAGACTTCATCTTTTCTAGACCAGAGAGGGGGTGCCCTAAGGGAGAAGGGAGTACCCAGCAGGGCTGGAGGCTGCCCTTCCTCGGTGTCCCATACATGTCTCTGTTTTCTCCGCATCTCCGATTGTCTCTGCCCTAGAAAATATCAATACATCTTGAAAATGAGTAAGACCGCTATAGGTCTCGGTTTACACTGATTTAACAGGGCCAATAATGGCCACCTGGTCTCTCCACGTTCTCTTGTGGTTGAAATAGCACTAGAGGTGAGTGTAGCTTGACAAGTTATAAGCTTTAACTACACAGTTTTATTAAAAGAAAAATTCATAAAATACAGTATGAGTAACAAGTTTCAAGAAAGCTGGTCGGCATGGACTTGCCTGACCGCAACTCTACCCTCTGCGTTAGTTTAGCAATTCCCACCATATTTTAAACTTCAGTTTTAGCTTTTAATTGCTGGCCTCACATGGGTTTGAACACATGCGAGAGCAGGAAACACGCCCCTTTCCCCCTCCCGTGCCTGGGACAATGCCCCGCTCACAGGGGAGCTCTGTAAACGCTGTGCAAACTCACCTCTTCGACTGGAGTCCCTTCTCTGCAAATGCCAGGCACGTCCTCCCTTCACAGGAAGCCCGGCTTGGGAGACGTTCTTGAGGAGGGTTTGTGCAGGTGCCAAGTGAGCGACAGCCACAGAGCTGTGGGAGTTTTTCCGCTGGCTTTATTTTGTTCTTTCTAACTTCTTGGACTATTGGTTTGATACCTTTTTCCCCTCATGTAAACATTTGATGGCAACAATTCCTCTCCAGGGACTGCTTTGGCTGTATACCAAAATTTAGGGATGCTATGTTTTCATTTTTATCCAGTTTGAAATATTTCCTGATTTCTTTGGAGATTTACCCTTCCTTATATGGATTATTTGTGTGTTTTAATTTCCAAATATCTGTGTGTTCTCCTATTATATTTCTGTTAATTTCTAGATTCATTTCTTTATGGTCAGAGAAAATGCTTTTGTGAGTTCAGTTCTTTCGGGCTTCTCAAGGTGAGTCCTGTCTTGGTGAATATACTATGTATACTTGAAAGGAAGGCCTATTCTGCTGTTGCTCATGTTCTATAGATGTAAGTTACATCCAGGTGGTTGATGGCGTTGTTCAGTTCTTCCATCCTTGCTGGTATTTTGTGAACTCCTATTATTATTATTATTTTTTAGAAAATAAAATCACAGCGAATGGGAATAAAAGACAGAAAACTGTACTGAAAAACAATAAAAAAAAAAAGAAAATAAAATCACAGAGGATTCAAAGTAATCCTGAAAACACTGTGCTTTGGAAGTTGACACAATACCCTACCACGGATCTACCCACGGGGCATATCTTATGTGGGGTGTTGTCCAGGGGGTGTGGGTTAGGGTTAGGGGAGAGGACGGATCGAGACTCGCCGATAGGAACTGGCGACAACACAGACGGAGCGCGGTACAGCCAGCCCGCTGCGAGAGCGCAGAGAGAGAAGTAATTAATTCTGGCACGAATGCTCTACACAAAGGGAAAGCAACAGAAGTGGAGCGTCAGTGGGATCAACAGCTAACTTCAACGATAAATAATACTTATTGATGAATAATCTCTGTGTCGGTCTCTGAAGTGTCCCTTCGTGTCTGTGTGATGTCACCATGGAGAGGCAGCATCTGGGGCTTGGAGAATAAGCTGGGACTTGATTATCTGTGAACCAATTCCTGTGGGTATGCAGTGACCTACTTTCCCTATTTCTTGGAGGTTAGCCAGATTTTTTACTTTCTAAAGCTTAAGAGTTAAAGTGTTTATCTTTTCGTAGCCAAGCACGAGTGTTTGTGGCAACAATAGCTTACTTCCCCCTCTTTATAAAACTGCAGCAAGAAAGCGATACCCCCACAGCCTGCCCGGGAGATGGATGAGGGCGCTGGGAGCTGGCAGTGACACAGGGAGCTGAGAGTCCTTAATCTTCCAGCAGAGCCGCAGACTCCTTGGGGTTTCCGCGTCCAGTGCACCCGACGTTCTAGCACCAGCAGCCCTGTTAACCTCTCGGGAGAGGCATTTGAATAAACACTTTTGAACTCATGTAGTATATTTTATCTGCGAGGACAGGAGTACATAGTTCACCCTGACATTCTGTGTATTTCAAATGACTATCGATAAGCGGGCGCTAAGCTGACATTTTTTTTGGAGGATAATTTTCCAGTGGCTTAAAATAACATTTTGGATGCTCTTTCTAATAGCTACGTGAAACTGGTCCAGGTAGTGTCCTTTCTGGAAGCTATGGAAGCAGTGCCCCAGAGGGGACGGACTGCTCGAAGGAGATGTGCTCGTAGTCACGTCACACGGTTTGTGCCACGCTGTTACGTCAGAATGATGTGTTTGCATTTCTACGCCCACTTAATAACTGCTGACGTATTTCATTTAGGGAAGTGAGCGTGGTGGCCACTACTGTGTTCCTTTTTCAGAGACAGAAACTGGGGACATGGAGGGTGTCTTTGATAGGAGAGCCGCTTAGATCATGCACCTATAATTCTTCTTTCAGCCAGGAAACAGACGGCGGAAGGGGCAACTGAGCCAAACGCACACTTTCTCTCAGCACAGAAGAGGCAGCTTCCGCAAAGGCGGATCCTGCTGGCAGATAGTTCAGGAAGCCTCAGGCCAGCAGAAACCTGTCCAGGGGACTCGGCGGGCTGTTAAAAAAGGAGATGCAATCGTAACAGCTCCCCGAAGTGATAGCAGGACTCACCCAGGAGACGTGGACGGAAGTCTGAGTCTTAAGCACGCAGAGCAGAGGAAAACCACCCCAGGTGTAATGGGAGTGGGCTCAGGGGGACTTCTTCTTGTCTGGGGGCAGCCAGGGGCCTTGTAGGTATTGTTCTGGCATTTTCTTTCTGTACGCCCACTGCTAGAGAGAACCCATTTCGCATTCTTCTTCTAATAGCTGGGAAGTAACGTTGTTCTTAAAAATAATTTTAGGTGTTTAAAAAGTATTTCAAACTCCTTACAGAAAGCTTGGCAGTAAACAAAACAATTATTAAAAAAAAACCTTATATTCACTGCTCTTTCCCCTGTGCTTAGCATTTTGTGCCTGGACCATAAAGGCACTCAGTAAATATGTATTGCCTAAATGAAATGAACTCACATATCCGACCAGAGATTCATATCTGGTATTCAGTGTAAAATGAAAAAGACTTTTGTGTGTTTTTAGTTGAATTAATAATACATATGTACCTTGTTTTCTCTGTGTGTGTGTGTGTGTGTGTGTATGCATACTAAAATATTATATATACTATAGTGTGTATTTTTCATACATTATCTGCACAAAAACCATATTGAATGCACATGGTATCCTAGTTACAAAGGCTGACTGGACCTCTCCTACACTGGCTGTCGGCAGGGGGGTGCTTTCGCGATATTGATCTGGAGAAGTGAGGATGGAGGCTCAGGGAGTCTCGACAACAGACAAGGGCATACTCATAGCATGTGTTTAACCCAGGATTTAAATTCAGCTTTACTTACATAAAAGTTTGAGTTACTGTCTGAAATACATTGAATCAGCCTGAGTAGTCAAATACTATAGTTGTTTTGCCTTTTAATTCTTTTCTGTCAAACAGCATTTTCTAATGGTCTGACCATTTCCCGTTGTGTGGATGGGCCAAGTCGTATTTAAATATGCTGCATTTGGGGACATTTATTTGGTTTTCTGTTATGTCTAGTAGGTGTCTCCTCCGAGGGAAGAACTCTGAGTGTCATACGAACTTGCAGACTTGGGTATTTCGAACAAACTTAGGAGTGTTGAACAGCTCATGCAAATAGGCAGCAAGCAGCTGGCTGTGTTCTTATGGACATTTTTGCCCAGAGACACGAGAGTATGCGCAGGCAATGCCAAAGGGGGTTAAGAAAAGGTGATCACTCCTGGTTTTCTAACCTCACAGTGAGAGCAGAATTGAAGGGTGGTATTTTTGACAAAGAGAGCGCTTCTCTCTTTCTCCCATACTATCTCCAATATTCAATGCCACCTTCAGCATGTGTTCTGAATCCAGCCAGTGTCTGCCCCTTCACCACGTAATCAGAGCTATGTATAGAGAGATTTATTGCAAGGAATGGGTTTACGTTACTGTGCGGACTGAACAGGCAAGTTAGAAATGTGTAGGGCCAGCCACTAGGGATGATTGAAGCTGAGGGTGTTATTTTTCTTCAGGGAAGTTTTATGGCCCTTAAACTGATTAAGTTGGGCCCACCCAGCTTATCTAGGTTCATCTCCTTTATTTAGAGGGAACAGGTTCAGGACTTTAATCATATCTACAGAAATAGATTCATGCTTGATTGAAAACTGAAGACTGTGGCTAGCCAAGTTGACAGTCAAAGAGGCCTTTGCCATCGTCACCTTAGTCCCGGCCAGCATCGCCTGTCACCTGGGCGGTGCTATGATGACTGGTCTTTCTGATGCTACATTTAGACCTCAACCATCTACTCTCCTTTCAGCAGGCCACGGTATCAGTGATCTGACTTCGTTTTCCTTCTTGCTACCGGAGCGTCAGCCACGGCGGGCAATCTTGCTGTTCTCGTCACGCCGAGCACACCCTTGACGGGCCTTCAGCACCTGCTGTTCCCTCCGGAGCAGGCTTTCCTCGGATCGTCACCTGGCTGCCTCGCTTGCTTAATTGAGGTCTCAGCTCAAAGTCACCTCCTCAAAGTCATGGAGCAGTATTAACATGATGATTAGCAAGATGGGCTCAAGCCACACAGTCTGACTTTGAAACAACTATGTCACTTTCTAGTCGTATGCCCTTGGACAGGTTTCTAAGGCACCTTGTGTGTCTATGTCTGCATGTGTAACATGAGGGAAATAATAGCACACCTACCTTGTCCAGTTATAGTGAGGATTAAATGTTATTATATATATATAAAGTGAAGGATGTAAGCATTAGCTTTATCATTCCCTAGCCACCTCATCTGAAGTTGTACCCCACTGTGCAAATCCCCATACTTTGCCTTGTTTTTCTTCATTATATCTGTACGTTGTATTGTTATTTAAGATTTATGTAAAGCATTGTTTGTTTTCTCTACCAGCTCTCCACCCGGGCAGGGATTTTGGTTATTCTTGTCCTCGCTACACAAAGCAGTTCCTGGTACATGGTACGCATTGGGTCGAATGCAGTGAATGCGTGTTGAATGTAATGCTGCCCAGTGGAAGCGCCTAAGCGTAAGCAAATTTGATCACATCTTACTCTTCTGTTTAAAAAGCTGAAAAACTTCCATTTAATCTAATACAACCTTTAAAATGTAGCATTCCACTTAGTGATTGCAGCTCCTGATCTCCCGGTTGCTAGGAACCCTTAGGTTCCCACAGATGTGCTCATCTTGCTTTTGGCATCCACACAGTTACCTACCGAACCACATGCCCCGGCCCAGCTTTCTGGAATGGACATCTCGTCTCCTTTTTAACAAAACGTGGTTCAGAAATTTTCCAAACAGTAAACTTTCCTCTAAGGCTTTACCAGTTAGCACTGTGTTATTCTGTATGTCTTTGTTCGGGGTTCTGTAACTTAAATTTTGATATTTTGGACCTCCCAAGAACTTCTGTATTATTTAATTATTTTCCCCCTCTTTCTACATTCTAAATAGATGAAGCAGATCGAAAGCAATGTCCATGTTTCTTTTACATGGTATGTTGCTCTTTTGATGGTAAATTCTCACTGAACGCTTCTCCACAGACTGGGCTCAAATCCTGACCTTCCATGTTCTGAGTGACTTGGGATATTCTGAAACACGATTATGGAAGAATAAAATTAAAATTTACTTGCCATTTTAGCTCTCATCTGTCAGTAGCTTTTGATCTTCCCTTTCTTTTGTGGGAGTAAATAAGTACTCACACAAATAATAATCTCCATTACATTCTTCTTGTAGAGTTATTATTCTCTTCATAACTGATAACCCAAACTTTTCAGATGACACTTTTGAGAGTAAAGTAAAAATTTTACATTATTAAGCTTATCTAATTTTTAATGTTATTTATTTACTGACAAATCTGGGTCATTTTATTTGTGGATCTATAGTTTTACTCCAAACTATTTCCTTAAATAAGACAATCTGTATAAAATCGAAAATAATACATTTATGTATAGTAAGCAAAGAAAAACTTTATGTTGATTATCTGAACATTAAAAGGGGGAGTGGGATCATGTTTCTTTGTTCATATTCATGCGTTTTCGTCTGATTCTTGGCTCTATCTTTAGCTGATATTTTCTGATTTCTTGTTTTTAAAAGTTGCCTTAAGTTTTAATAACAAAAGCACCCGCATTTTTCAAAATTGCATTTCACAGTTAATAAATGAGAAGGTATTTGCAGGTGCCAGTGACTCTCTTCCATAAACCATCATATTTTTAAATCTGAGAAAAAAATAAGTGCCTAGTCATCAGGTAATATCAGGGCGAATTCTGCTAAGTGGAGAATGTCCTCAAGTCTATTTGTTTCACATTGAGACATATAAATATTTCAGCTCAAATATTGCCGGAGACACTGCCTCCTTGCCTGCATATAAAATACTTTTCTTTGTCAAATATATTTATAAGCAAAACAAAAAGCAGTAAAGTACATAAATGAAATAACATAGATTTACACACACAATAAAGGACAAACTGTCTGTAGTGAGCACAACAGACTATTATGTCTTTGCACAGTCATTCGTATATCCAACTTGTAATTGCCTAACCCAGAGATTTTTCCACCGGGGTCCCGCAGGGGGCACCCCGGTGTGCCACAAGGATTTTTAAAACGTGCACCACCTGACTATGTAGTCAGGGACACTGACCTCTTTTCCCTTACGGTGTCAAATAAAAAAAAAAATGAAACAGCCTACACAACAGTAGCCATCTGGTGTAAATGTATCAAAATTATACCTATTTTTTGTCAGATCAGCAAAAAATTAGAAGATATTGTTTGGTGTGTTGCAGAATGTTAGAAATTAGTTTATGTGTGCTAGGAGATGAAAAAGTCTCAGGCCTAACCTAATTTTCCCTGTTCCCGACTGCCCTCCCCCGTCTGCCCAGTGACTTTTTGCCGCCCCCCACAAGCTGTGGAGCAAACCAGCACAGGTAGCCGGCACACCAGGTGACCAGCGGGAGCAGGGTACCCTGCTCTCCTCTCTGTCCCTAGCTGCTCCAGTCACAGAGCACTTAATTTTATCAGCGAGTGCCCTGCATGCTGTCCTTGAGAAAGAGGTGTTAATTACCTCGTGTCTGGAAAGTGCTCGGAAGAGAGAGAGGTTATAGCCAGTTGTCTTGCAGATTTAACCACATAATTCAGCAGGCACTGTTTTCCTGCACCTGTGACTCAGCCATTTCCCTGGCAGGCTCCACGGACACCGTGCCATTCTACCAAACCCAGCTTAGCCTATGTGAGTGCAGATATTAAAATAATGCCTTTTTAAACATATAAGAAATCCAGAGCGAATGCCAAACCAGAGAAGGATAAGCCAGACACGTGGCTCCCCTATTTCTGAGGATAAAACTATACATAAGAAAGTTCTATATTCAATTATAAATAAATTGCTTGTAATTGGTGCTAGCTACTGTTGCTTTGGCTTAACTGAAAGCCCCAATTTGGAGAATCATTTATTTCTCAAATCCAGATAGAATCATTATTTTCGGTAAAGGGCCAAGAAATTTAACTGCTTTCCCGCTTTCATTTATTTAGTTATTTATTCCACATAAGCATCAAGTATTTTCTTTACAAAAACACTACGCTGTTGACAGAGAAAAATAAAGCAAAAAATGGCTATCCTCAATACTACTGTTTTTTAACGTTTTGAGAGGTTTGATGTCTGGACTGAGATGGAATAAAATTTCTCTTCAGAAAAAATATGCCCATACACATATGTTTCCACAGTAATTGCAAGATGCCTGTGATTTCACAGCCTGAAGCCGTGGATCTCTTTCTGCAGGATCCAAATTTATATGGATGTAAGAAAACGGAGACCATGCAAGGCGGTGGGTAAAAATAAGTGTATCTGACTGGGTTCTCCAGAAGAACAGAAGCAGTAAGATATATAGAGACATATATATGTAAGAGGAGACTTGTTATAGGAATTGGCTTACATGATTGTGAAGGCTGAGAAGTCCCACAATCTGCCCTCTGAAAACTGGAGACCCAGCGAAGCCAGTGCAATAATTCAGTCCGAAGGCCTGAGAACCAGGGCAGTCTGTGGCGTAAGTCCCGCGGTTCAGTGGCCCAAGAACTAGCAGCAGTGATGTCCAAGAGCAGGAGCAGATGGACATTTGAGGTCAAGGGGAGAGAGGACTTGCCCTTCTTTTGCCTTTTCATTCCATCGGGCCCTTAATAGACTGAACGATGCCCGCTCGCCTTGATGAGGGTGGACCTCTTTACTCGGTCTGCCGAATCAAACGGAACCCCCTCACAGACACAGCCAGACATACTGTTTCACCAGCTACCTGGGCCTCCTTCAGCCCTGTCCAGTGGACACACACAACTAACCATCACAATAAGTAGCTCAAAAGTGGGGTACCCAAAGTATTCTTCCTTATTTTATTTTCATTATAGGATAGGTCTCTGTGAAAACTAGAGCCAGAGTCTTTGGTATCATTGTGGGAGAAACAAATAACATTACCTCAATCATCTGTTTCGAGTAGCACCTGCCGGTGTTCTCAGCTACACTTACTATTTTCTCCCTTTCCATAATCCGTTAGAAGCAGTGCACCAAGTCTAGCCTACAGTTACAGAGAATACGATCAGGGTTTACCTCCCGCAGGGAAGAGCATCAAAGATTCCATGGGTTTAGGTTAAAACCACTCCAATAATTAGTATTTTATTGAAGATGCTTGGAGGTCATGCATGCAGTGTGTTTTTGCTAAAAGTTCCACCCATTAATTTTCACTTTCTTTGTGGATTTTTACATGCAGCGATTACTACTGTGGTATTCTAATGGTGCTCTTCCATTTTCTTCATTTCTTCTCCGTTTATTAACCAGAATTCTTCCGTGAGGTAGATTGTTTCTTTTCCTGTATTTATTTGTTTATTCAATCATTTAGTAATATCAGTACAGTCTCATGGACATTTATTTTATGAGTCAGGTTTTAGTCCAATAATATCTACATTTATCTTACTGCTGACGTTTTCCAATTTTGGCCACTGTGAAGGTCTTTTTTATTTTTTTTCAGTTGACTCCTGGTCCTTGAGACATCCTCCATTTTTTTCTTAATTCTTGTTTAGTTTAAGCACTTTCTTATTTTCTGGCACTCTATTTCCAGGCTTGCTGTGTATGTTTCCTGCCTCAGTTCAAAATCGACCATTTCTCCAAAGAGCCCTCGTTCCTTCTCCTGGAGAATGGATTTAGAAAGGAAGGTTCCTATACCAGGTGTGTTCAATGCTGCCACCGGGGCATCACTGATCCTAGGCTCACCCGGCGAGCAGAGGCTAGGAAATACTTTATAACTCACGTGTGCGTACACATCAGGTTTCACTTCTGTGTCTGTCTGTAAACACGAGCTTACATTTACAGCGATGCTTGAGTCCACACTCCAGCCTTCCCCCTTGCTTTTTTGGTGAATAACTTCTCTCTGAGATAGTGAGAAACCTGGTTGGCATGATGTAGACATTATTTTCTTGTTTAATTCTAGTGTGTATATAAAGTAGTTTCGGAGTGGCTGGCCTG
Source organism: Carollia perspicillata (assembly GCA_004027735.1). Lineage (NCBI taxonomy): Eukaryota > Metazoa > Chordata > Mammalia > Chiroptera > Phyllostomidae > Carollia > Carollia perspicillata. The sequence continues at coordinate 13,676 of PVKM010013149.1, forward strand.
TACTCCTGTGAGAAACACAATCATCCATTAGAGAACAATGTTTATGTGCAGTTCTTTTTGTCTTTAATCTGCAATATCCAGTCAGAACACTGTTTTCCAACGTGATGTAGGTCAGCTCGTCTTTTCCCCCACCATCCCCTGAGAGGATACGCCACACGTTTGTAATTCATTGTATTGGTCTTCCCTTGCCGTGATAATTTACCACAGCCTAGTGACTGAAAAGAGGGTGCATTTACTCGCTCGCAGTTGGACAGGTCACAAGTCCAGGTGGATGCTGCCGGGCTCTGTGCTTAGGGTCTCACAGGGCAGGCGTCAAGGTGGTGGCTATGTTGGGTTCTCAGCTGGAGACTCTGGGGGAGAGCCCACTTCTCAGGGTTATTCTTGTTTTGGGAAGATGCCAGTTCCTTGCAGCTGGAAGAGTAAAGTCTTCATTGCCTTGCTGGAGGTCGGCCAGGATCATTCTCAGCCCCTGGAAGTTACTTTCTGGTCCTTTCACATAAGCTCCCTCACACTTCAGTGTCAGCAGTGACTTCCTTCTGCTGAGAACCTAAGTTCTGCTGCCAACTGAAGAAAACTCTCTGCTTTTGAACTGCTCTTTCGATCCATCTGGAAAATCTCTCTTTGGGTTTACTGAAAGTCAACTGGTTTGTAATTTTAATTATATCTGAAAAATCCCCCTTGGCATATAACATAATATGGTCCTGGGTGTGAGATCTCATCATATTCACAGCCCCGGGTGGTAGGACAGGACGTCTACGGGCCGTTTCGGGATTCTGCTTACCACATTTAGTTCAAGTCGTTTGTCACCATCTGCGCCCCATGGGGGATTCCTCCGATATCGAGGCTGATTTCTTCAGGTTTGGGAGGTGTGGGACATGTCTGCTACCTTGATTGTGGTGACGGTGTCACGAGCATTCTCCTGGTTCAAACTCATCAAATTATACACGTGAAATAGGTACAGTTCTTTGTGTATTGGTTACATACATCAATGGAGCTGTTGTAGAACCACACGTGGTTCAGATCATTGCTTGTGTTATAGACGTGCACAGGGCTGTGTATCTGTCGTCAAGGCAGCATGCAGAACAGTTCCACACCCTGAAATCCCCCGGGCAGGTACTTCGTAGACGACCCCTCCTTCCACATCCAACCCTTGGCAGCCACGGATTGGAATCTGTTCACCTTCCCTAGAGTTTGCGTTGCCCAGTGTGTCATAGGAATGTCATCATACAGTATGAGGCCTTTTGGGTTTGTTTCTCTCACTTAGCAAAATGCACGTAAGATCGATTCATGTTGTTGCATGAATCAAGGGTCCCTTCCTTTTTTACAGCTTGGTAGTATCCACTGTATGGATGTACCAAGCCTACATCTTTAACAAAAGAGTTTGAGCAACATTATAATGTTTGTTAAAATGACAGGATTTGATTTATAACATCTGTGGCAACAAAGGAACTCAACTTTGTCATGTTATGGAAGTAAACTTTCATAACTAGCTTTCATAAGTAGTTAGGGATACATATTCACACACATTTATGTGTGTGTATAATTGACTTCTACATCAACATGGCTTCTTTGGCTTCTGTAAAATATATGAGTCATTCTGACACCTCTAACTAGACTTGAAGAGAACTTCTCTAGCCGGGAAAATGAGAAAGTCATGTTTTCATCCCATCTGCAGAAAGCCGCCTACCACCAGCCTCATTTGTCTCCCAAGTGTCAGCAGTGATTCCCAACTTTTTTGTTGGTGGAGACTCAGTCAAAATTCCACATACTTACTTAATGGTTATACAGCAGAGAAAGAACATTCCATAACCTTTGGGTGATGCCTCTGAAGACTACTATTTGAGTTAAAAATTAATCATGAAGTCCTTCCAGACAGTGTTAATTTTCATCTCATGGAACACATAAACTAATTCCTGAAATTCTGCAGCATGCTAAAAAATTTATTTATTTACTTTTGCTGATCTAACAAATAATAGGTATAATTTCAATTCACATTGGATAGCTATTGTGTTGGCTGTTTTCATTTTTTAATTTGACAATCAAAGGGAAAAGAGGTCAGAGTCCCTGACTACACGGTCAGGTGCTGAATGTTTTACAAATTCTTGTGACACATGGATTGAAAATTGCTGCTTTAAAAGGAAATAATTTTTATTAATTAAAAAACCAAGAAATTAAAGGCTTAAATGATTACATTTTCCAGTAACTTTAAAATTGCAATTCAAATCCTTTAATTCTGACTTAAAGAACATGTAAAAAGTTGAATATTTTCAATGAAAAACATTAAAAAAGAGAACATTTAAATTTATTGGGATGCATAATTTATGTATAATTTATTGAAGTAAAATTACTCTGTTCTAAAACTTTATCTTTGTCTTCATAAAAGTGAATGACAAGAATAGTGAGTCTTTCAGAGATACTGTGTGTATTTTAAAAATTTATGTATGTAAGTATGAAAAAGAAAAAAAGCAAAATAATAGAATATTACCTTAGTGCCACTAGCTTATGGATTTGAACATAATGCTCTTCATTGTGTTTATTTTAAAACATTTGCATTGTGGGTGGGTTGAAAAAGTATTGGGAAAAATAACTTTATAGAATAAAATATAAATATGAATTTTGAAGCAATATTCATGATTGAGGGAAAAATAAGTGTCAGGAAAGAAAAATATAACTTTCTCTATGCAGATTATTATTATTATTATTATTATTATTATTATTATATCACAGGTATTAGAAAATAAGGGACAAAACATGTAGGTGAAATCATTTTGTGATATTAGTTATTAGAAAGGTTTATAAGAGCTTTTCCTGTTCCTAGTTAAGTTCAGTTTTTACTGGAATTCACTTTCTTTCTGGGGATGCGGAAGTGAATTCCATCCCCAGAAAGAATCATCCCCCCTGAACACACATGTACACACTTGTGTGAAACACCATGGAAATCATGCTTCGTGGAGTCAGTGAGTCGCATACGGTACCACACAGCTACCGATACCCTCTACTGCCAGCGGAAACGTGGAAAGGTTCAGTTTTATATACCGATGCAAACATATCCCAGTAACTGCTAAAGACTGATGCTCTTGGAATTCTATCCAATTCTCTACCTGCTTTATTGTAGAATGCAGCACTCACTTTAAACCGTACTCTTTCTCAGAGAAGTGACAAAACGGCAAAAGCACGACCAACCCAAATCTCCGCAGTGGAAGCTATGGGACTTTCTTCTTCCTCTCCAGAGGACTTCCTAGTTCTTTCTGGTAGGCTCACCGAAACAGGAACACCAGTGACATTCAGTTCTTTCATCTTTAAAATAAGAGAGTTGACTTCTTAGGCTAGATTTCCTCCACCCTGCTACACGTGCAAGCTGTTTGTTTGGGGAAGTGATCTCAGGGAAGGGGAAAACAGATGGGACTGCTAAACAAGGAAAGAGGATGGACCCGTCAAAGGTCTCTCTCCAAGTTGGCCACCACTTTATGGGGAGCATTTAGCATGTGCTATACAGAACTTCCATCTGAGGGGCAAGTTCAGAAATGTCTTCCACCTCTCATCTCCACCCGTCAGAGGCTGCCCAATGGAACATTAACCAGCCCTATATACAGACCATATGTTGGGAATCTAAAGAATAAGCTGGTCTTTAAGACATCCCAGGTGGCTGGAGCTCAAGAAGAAAGCGAAACACAAATAGGGCAGCTGAAGCAAGGTGTTGCCAGGTGGCACCTGTAGGAAGCAGTTGCCCTGCAAGCAGTTGCTGGTGGAACAGATGAGCAGGGACAGTGTGAGGTGGTGCCCAGGATGGAATTACTTTGGGGAAGTGTCAAAGGGACACGCATCAGACTCCCCTGGAGGGCTGACTATGAAGACGTTGTGTCCCACCCTGAGAGTTTCAGGGATGGGGCGGGGAAGGAGCGCTGCTAATGCTGCTGGTCAGAAGCTGGGGTTCTCCAACGTCTCCCTGTTCTTTTAGGGTACGATTTTAAGAACTAAAGGAGACAGTGACATGCACAGTGAGAAACATGGGAAATAACCTAAAACAAAATCCACTAAAGCAATAAAGGAGATAAAAGTTGAACAAAACAATATCTAGATGCGGCTGATAAAACAGGACAACTTATAAGGATAAAAACGAACATCTCTGGCATTCAGATTCTTTCGTCCCTTTCATTTTCCCATTCATGTCTCCTTTTTTGATTCTCAAGTCACCTTATTGCTTCAGATAGAAAAGAAACACACACAGACATACTTCATTTTATTGTGCTTTGCATTATTGCACTTCACAGATGTTGCATTTTTTACAAATTGGAGGCAAGAAACCCCAGCAGCAAACAGATTAAAACTCACTTTACTTCTGTACTCATCTTATTGCGAGGGCTTGGAACTGAACCCGCAGTATCTCCAAAGTATGCCTACAATGCTTATGTTTTAGATATTTTCTATTTTGGGGTCAGTGCAGGTTTTACATGTTTATATTTGGTTTGCATATCAGGTTCATAATTAAAACACATGGAAATAACCAATTTTGAAACAAAATTAATAGTTCTAAACTGCAATATTATCAGGTAGAGCTCCAAAATCTCCCATTTGAGTATCGAGCTCTATCTTCTGAATGAGAAATGTAGAAGCTTAAGTCATTTCTGGTGGTATAATGTATATTACAAGAGGAGAAATTACAGTCCGCAGCCTTTGCTGGGTGTTGGACCTTAACAGCATGCATAATTCATAGAAAAGTATTGTGTAAAGGAATATGGAGTAACCTTCAAAAATAAATCAAAGAAAACCTGTTACTAATCTACGAGGTAGCATACCTGGAGGAAGGTAATGCGAAGGAAAACAGTCCATCATTTCACATAGCTTAATGCCATCTCTGATGGAAGGTACCCCAGGCCACGCATTACATGTGAAATAGAAAATATTTACGCCCAAATATCCGCCACTTGGAAAGAAATCAGCCGAAGTTTGATAAATGAATTGAGCAAAGCAGGTATTAAATTAAGCAGATACATTTTACTTTGATTGTAAAGTTTAGCCAGAGGGGAAAAGAGTTGGAAGAAGAAGCCATAGCCATGAGCGTCCAAGTTCGTTGTTGAGGACGAGCACATAACGAGCACTAGGACTGAAGTTACTCCGAGGTCCGTTCTGTTGACCAGCAGCTAGAAAGCAGCCTCATTTTTGTGACAAATGGTAAATGTCCAGATGGCGACGGGAAACTCTGCTCCAAAAACTCACCTCTAACAGGAAGACTGGCTTATATATATTTCTAGTTTCGTGTTAACTTCTGATGAAGTTTCTATACTTTGAACGCATTTGCCTTGAAACTTGCAAAGGGTATATCCTAGATCTTTACACACATTTTGGCTTGTTAATGCAAATATAAAAGGGCAGCTAATGTAAGTTTTCAAATTTCAAATTATCTTATTTAGCATCGAGTTACTATGAAAGTTGGTGAGTAAGACAAGTTCCAGGAAGATGGGATGATTTGATCTGAAGTTTACGCTGTGTCACAAAGAAAATATTTCCTGTAAGAAGATGCTATCATGCAAAAACACTTGGCTTGGCTTCGATTTGTGCAAAAACATACTCACAGCCTGCTTTTGATTACCTGGGACACCTGGACAAGAAGAAGGAATGGACAGAGGAAATTCAAAACTACGCTCCCAAGAATCCTCTTTGGATTCTTTGGGTAATGGAGAAAGTTAATTGGCCAGCACACATATTCATCTGCTATTGCATCCTGGATTGCTTCTTGCCTATTTAGGATTCCACTACCAGAGGAGTTATCAGAGGTGCTGCAGGCTCTGTATTCCCTGTTCTATTCATCAACTAAGCGTCCATGCGTTTACGCTGCAATGATCTATTTCAGTTAACCAGATCAGACTTTAAATGCAAATGTTTATTTGGAAGGTAATTCCAGGAAGCATGGATGGGGTATGAGAAAGTGAGACAGGGAAGGAAAGGAAGCCAATAAAAGCTGCGTTTATGGAGTGACTTGTCACCAAAGCTGAGTCATGTCAGTAACCGCTGGGAGTCAGTGCCAGACCTCAGAATTATCCAGCCTAGGAACCATGAAGATGAGATATTTATCCTCCAACTCGCTTCCACCCTTGCTTTCCCAACACCTTCATTTAGCCTTCCCTGCAGGGGCCGAGTGCAGTAGGACACCATCAGCAGGTGCTGATGGCAGGTGCCGTGGAGAAGAGCTGGCCACGGACCGCATTTGCCCTGTTTTCATGTTCACGTGGCGGATTCCTATTTGCATCTCCTTTACAGGTTGAGTTGAGCAATGAGGATGAGGGGAAGCACCAGTTACAAATCAGGCCACTCTGACTGGTAGTGGGGAGAAAGGACATTGAAGTAGGCAGCGTTTGTCCTTGAAGGTAGGATTTGGGGACAAAGGTTGAACTTTAAGGATAATTTCACTCATTGATCCTAATGGCCAGATTTATGTCCAACTTTTATCTAAACTTTCACAAATGGGCAGCAATTTGAATTCCATGGAGAAAAGTAGACTGCGGTAAACACCTTCTTGGATTTTAAGAGGCGGCTCGTTGCAGAAAATAGAGGTGGTGATTTGCAAGGTGATTTGTTTGTTTTAATTGCATCGATTCCATTCTTGTCAATGGGGTAGACTTCCGGAAAATAACCCTCTTGAAAGGAACTTAAGGGAGTGTGGATAAAGATGGCTTCATGCACTTTATGAGACAGGCTCTCTCTGGATACCCATCAATTAGCGGCTAAGACAATAAAAGAAAAAATTTGCCCCATCTGGTTCTACATAAAACTCCCCAAGAGCTTTGACAAAAAGTCTCTGCCAAGAGAGGCCAGGTCTCTGGGGAGGTATTTGTTTTTCAGACGCGTCGAAATGCTTTTTCTTCTCAGGGATGTTATTTCAGTAGAGCCAGATGAGATGCGCTTGCTATTTTTACAAGTTTTTAAAAGCTTAAGCAGGGCAAATATGTCTCTTCAAGCTGCCTTCTGTAATAAGCCTGATGCTAAGGCAGCTTTATGTCCCATAAAGAGCACATTAGCCTCATGGAGCTGCAGGCGATATCTGATCATCTCGAGGGTGATTCCTTAGGATCGGATCAGTGTAGGAAAGGCTTGTTTCATTTTCCAATTTTTGAAAGCCACCAGTGTAAAATAAATTATATTTTGACCTAAATACTTCTTTTCTATTTGACAACTTAAGCTTTGACCATCTATACTTTTCATGGATAGAGGAATTCAGGCTTTGGATGAGAATTTTTTTTTCATTATATAGCTATTCCTCACGTTTCCGTCTCTGGCCCTGGCCATTAATGTTATCATTGGATTTTCGTTTCTCCTTCTTTACATGAAATTCCCACCTGGGAGACCTGCTGCCATCTTAAATAAAGTACAGTAAAGATGGAGTTTATTTTCTTCTTCCGACATCCAAAATTTCACTATCGATGTTTTGTTTGACTCACAAACTTGTATTTCTAGGTTTAAAAAAAATACTTCTCTGTCCTTGAGTATTGGGTAAACTCCAGAAGCCGTGCTTGTTTATCCCCCTCCCGGATGCCCATATGGCTCCCGCCTCCCTCCCATTTCGCAGTCAGACGGTTAGCTGATTCCCAGTCGACAGCGGCAGCCTTATTTCTGGCTTCCTTGCTGCTCCCGTCTTTAATCTGCCCTACTTGCAGAAGCAAGATTTATCAACAAAATATATTTTGATTGGTGTTTGGGGGGAAATTTTGAAATGGTTCCCAATTATTTCCTGAACTTAAGTTCTCTGGATGTGGTTCTCCACACAGTGTTCCCAGCCCACTTCCCTTCCCATCCTAAGTGTCTGTTTTCTCCCATCCTCTGTGTCGCTCGCTCTCCTGTTCGCATAACAAACCGTGACACGCGCTCAAGCCTCTGTCTTCAGACATGTTGGAGATAGTATTTGCAAAAGCATATGCCTATATTTACCATCTCAAGCACACGTAAACACACACGCACACACACTTTCTCTCCATTTGCTTCTTCTGAAGCCTGATCAAAACTTGACTCTGGGCAGCGCTGCCTCTCAGAGCCCCTCGGTTGCCATGTCAGCACTGGCACCGGTTTCCCGCACAGTCTGGGAAAGCCCTGACCGCTGTGAGCCTCTCTCCTGGCCAACAAAGTGAAGGAGATGAAAGAGGTATTTTCTAAGGTGGATTCCATATTGAGCTTTTTACTATTCCCATTACAATAGGAAATCCATTTTTGATTAACTACACCAGCTACAACCACTAGTCACTCACATCATTTCAGAGCTTGCTTAGCACCCAGCTGTTTATGCGCAGTTAATGTGTGTCTATGTCACTTACTCCCACTCCTAAATTATAGGCTTCTGGAGTTTGCCCAGAACTGTGGGCACTCAGGAACGCGCAAACCATCAGCACGGGTAAGACCTTCCCCCCATAATTTGGTTGTATGCTAATAGAGTTCTGTGCACTGAGAAATATGAGGTATCAATGATTATTATTTCCAATAACTCCTCACTGGAAGAGTATGAACTTGCATTTTTAAAATGCAGTATTTTTTACCCTTCTAACAACAAATAACAAATTTAAATGTTAACATTCTCTGTAAATTAGAGCTTTTTGTCAACTTCTCTTGAGACTCTGCCCCCCAGTGAGCTGCAGAACAATCAACTGGGAGCTAAGCCCTCCTCCTCCGCTTCTCTGCCATATTTTACTTTAAAAAATCCCCAATCATACAGCAGTGCCCAATGTGATCACTAAATAAAACTGTAATTAAGGTGACATCAGCAGTTTCGGTAATTAGAATCTCGCTGTAACTGTAAGAGTAAAAATAACATTCCCCGGAGCTGCAGCAGGGCAGCTGTGGGCTCCTGCTGAAAACGTACCTTGGCAATTTCACATGACTAATTGTCAGAGCACTTCTTCACAGGAGACTGTGTTCATCTTCAAAGTTCTTATGTCTCAGTAGTTTCTAGGAACCATATATTTTCTGTTTGTCTAAGTGCTGCTGCTTCTCCCTTGCACAGTAACGGTCCCCACATTTGGTTTCATAGTTCTTTGTAACTGAGTTCAATGGAATTCATCCTTGTAGCTGTCTTGATGGGCTGCCAATTTTGGCTTCCCGATTGAGAAAAGACTTAGAAACAGTCAGGCAGCAGCGTACAGGGTGAATGCTGGGTGGGGCCTCAGAGAGCATCCTGTCTCTCAAGATGAAAGGACTCCTTTCTTTCACCGTGGAGTGTTCTGAGTTTGGATTTTAGAGTCTTGTCCAAAGTAATTGAGTTAAGAGGCTTATGGATGGTTCTAAAATCTAGCTCCATATCAAAGCCATCAGAGGAGTGCATTTCTTCCATTATATTGCACCTTCTAGGGACTATTCTCTTCATCTCTCTGCCATCTTCCTCATTTGCACATGTGTAGTCCCTCCTCAGCCCCTAAGACCTGGATGTGATGTCAACAGCCTCATGAAAGGCTGTCTGGTGGATGGCATTTTCATTGCCCCAGGAGGCCAAGCGGAAACAGGTGGCCTCTTGACCTTTCCCCCTTGATTCCCTAACCCGTGCAATTTTTCACCTTTGACCTCTTGAGTTATCCTGTCTTCTATTCTTACTGCTGCTGTCATGGATGAAACAGTCTGTCTCTTTGTTGGACTTTTTTACTCTTTCTGGCCCATTCTCCAGGTTGATAGGAAGTCAGTCGTTCTAATGCACCAACCTGACATCATATCCTGCTCCCGGCCCACTTTGTGTGGGTTCCACTTTGCCTTGAGGATAGAGTCTGATTTCATAACGGGATATACAGGGCTCTCCAGGATCAGGCCTTTATCTACCTTTCCAGCCTAATATATTACCAATTCATGTCCTTACCCTCTGAGTTTACAGTAATATTAAACTATTTGTAGTAAAGTCAACACTTGCACAATGAACTTGAACTCACTGATTGTGATAATCTATGTAAACCTAGAATTGATTATACTGATAAAGTCTGATTTTTTAATTCACAGAATACGACTAGAGAATTTCAGGAAGATTAAAGTGATAATCAAGTGAATTAATAATATTCAAATCCTCTACTATGAAATGATGTTTATCACTCCATCATTATAAAACAGTGTCTTATTACTGAATATGGGTTTGTGAAAATCTAATTTTTCAAATAGCACAGTTATATTAGAATATAGATGTATATGTAACTCTGCAGCCTGAAATAAACTTTTTAAAGGTTATAAAATGTGCTGTTTCGATATTTAGCTTGCTATGAGAAATCTTTCATTTTTCATGGAAAGCTCATTATTGGATCCACTTCGCTACCCTTTGATGGGTAGGTTTAAGCCCCAGACTTGTGTAAGATGTTGGATTTGGAAAGAACATTCTCGGATCTCTTGCTCCTTGGCTGCCAGCCTCCATACAGTTATAATCTGCTTTCCTAGTGATTACAGCCTTAGCTTTCCTCTAACTCTCCTAAGGTAATGCAATCAATAAAGTTCAGAGTTCTCTATTTGCATATTAAAACCCCAAATGACCCGCAGCCCCAGGGGATCCACTCTGATGAGCAAAATGGGGAAAGTGCGCCTGAATTGGCATCGCCATCTCAGATTGGTCAAGGAACCAAATTTGGTGGAGGAAAAGCCCCTACCTGGGCAGGGTAATATCCTTTTCAGAGACTTTCAGTAGGAGTAGGGCCAGAGGGCCAGCCTGCTGGATATTATTGGGCAGACATACAGCCTTTATTGAATTCTTTGCTTCAATAAGGAGGAAGAGCAAAGGCTGGTGTTGGAGAAGGCAAATGAAGAGGCTGGGCGTGGCGGGGGGGCATGATTACACCACGAAAATCCAGATGGGACTCTGGGCCTTCCCAGGGCAATACCTGTAACCGAGCCCAACAGGGACCCTAATGGGGATGGCCTTCCTCTCTTAGAGCATTATAAGAGATGCCACCTTGAGGGAATGAAGATGGGCATCCCCGAGCAGAACAGTCTGAGTGTGGTGCAGGCCATGCAACAAAAGTCCACAGAAGACCCCTCCCAACACCAGGAAATAGATTCCGGGGGATGGCAAGCGACTGCTGCATTTGAATTCCAAACTCTGGGCTCATGGCTAAACCACTGTCTGAGGTTCTGAAGAGACTGGAACACAGCACTTTGGGATGGACAAAGGAGTGCACTCAGGCTTTGAGTCCCTGAAGGTGCACCTGGCTTCTACACCAGCCTTGGGGCTTCCAAACCTACTGAAGCCCTTTCAATGATATGTGTGTGAGAGACAGGGCATTTCCCTAGAATTCCTCACCCAAATGCTTAGTGACATTCGCAGTCCATCACATCCTTGTCAAAGAAATCCAATCACATTCTCCAGGGGTGGCCAGCCTGCTTGAGAGTGGCAGCCACCTACAAGCTCTTACAGGAAGCTGAAAAAGTTTTCCTTGGGACAGCCTATACCAGCTATGTGTCCCAGCCAGTGTTGAGCCTGCTGGAGCAAAAGCAAAATATGTAGCTCACTGCTGAAAGAATGGGCAGGTACCAAGCCCTTCTTCTGGACAATCCCAACATCTCCCTCAAAACTGGAAGTAAGATAAAGAAGAGCAAAGCAGGAGGGATTACAATACCTGATCCCAAACTGTATTACAAGGCCACTGTAATTGAAACAGCCTGGTACTGGCATAAAAACAGACACATGGACCAATGGAACAGAACAGAGAACCCAGAAATAAATCCAAGTCTCTATGGTCAATTAATATTCGACAAAGGGGGCAGCAGCATAAATTGGAGTGAAAATAGCCTCTTTAACAAATGGTGTTGGGAGAACTGGACAGCTACGTGCAAAAAAATGAAACTCGAGCACCAACTTACACCATACACAAAAATGAATTCAAGGTGAATAAAAGATTTAAATACAAGTTGTGACACCATTGAAGTCCTAGAGGAGAACACGGGCAGGAAAATCTCAGATATTTCACGTAGCAATATTTTTACTGATATGTCCCCTAGAGCAAGGGACATAAAGGAAAGAATAAACAAATGGGATCTCATCCAGATAAAAAGCTTCTGCATGGCTAAAGAAAACAGTATTAAAATGAAAAGAGAACCAACTGTATGGGAAAACATATTTGCCAATGATACCTCAGACAAGGGTTTAATCTCCAAAATATACAAAGAACTTACACAACTCTACTCTAAGAAGACAAGCAACCCAATTAAAAAATGGTCAAAGGACTTGAACAGACACTTCTTCAAGGAGGACGTACAGGGTCCAGAGACACATGAAAAGATGCTCAGTATCATTAGCTATCAGAGAGATGCAAATTAAAACCACAATGAGATACCACTTCACACTGGTCAGAATGGCCATCATAAACAAAGCAACAAACAAGTGTTGGAGAGGTTGTAGGGAAAAGGGGACCCTAGTTCACTGTTGGTGGGATTGCAGACTGGTACAACCACTATGGAAAACAGTATGGAATTTTCCCAGAAAACTAAAAATGGATCTGCCTTTTGACCCAGCAATTCCGCTGCTAGGATTATATCCTAAGAACCCTGAAACACCAATCCAAAAGAAACTATGCACCCCAATGTTCATAGCAGCACAATTTTCAATAGCCAAGTGTTGGAAGCAACCTAGGAGCCCATCAGTAAATGAATGGATCGAAAAACTATGGCACATTTACACAATGGAATTCTATGCAGCAGAAAGAAAGAAGGAGCTCCTACCTTTTGGGACAACATGGATGGAACTGGAAAGCATTATGCTAAGTGAAATAAGCCAGGCAGTAAAAGACAAATACCATACCATCTCACCTTTAACAGGAACCTAAGCAACAAAACAAACAAGCAAGCAAAATATAACCAAAGACACTGAAATTGAGAACAGGCTGACAGTGACCAGAGGGGAGAGGGGAGGGAATTTCAGGGGAAAAAGAGGAAGGGTTTACAGGAACAAGTGTAGAGGACACATGGACAAAAACTAAGGGGGATGGAAATGGGAGGGAGGTGGTGAGCACTGCGGGGGTGGGCTGGGATTGGAGTAAATTATAGAAAACTGTACTTGCACAACAATTAAAATAAAATAAAATAAAATAAAAAACCCAAGTGCGATAGCATTTTCACATGACAACTTAAACTTTTTACAAGTACCCAGTTTGGGTTTGACTATGTATCTGTGTGTATCTGTGTGTGTGTGTTTGAGTGTGAGGAAATAGGCATTCTTAACTTGATATTGGAAGCAAAAATGTCTAGAGCCTTCACAGAGGACATTCATCTTGCCTGTGGAATGACCACTGCTCTTTGTCTATCCTCACTCACTCTTACTGTTCCAGTTCGAGTATCGTCCCCTCCAGGAAGCTTTCTTGGGCTACTCCTCACTCCACATCCAAAGCATCCTTATTTATCCCCATCAGAGCAATGGCCGTGTTTTACTGAAATAGTCTCTTTTTGTGTGTTTGGCCCCAATTTGGAGGTGCATTTGTTGAAGACAGGGATGATGTTCTATTGGATTGTGCGCTTTTGTTTCTCATGTTCTGTTCACAGTGCCTGGCACAGAGGATACACACCACAATTTGTCTTTTGCACTTGCCTTTTTTGGCTTGTGATAAAGTGTCAAAAAAGCATGTCATTGATGTACAGTCACTGCATTATTATGGTAAGTCCTTTGGCAGCTGCGACATTATCGCTCTTTAAATAATCTTCTATGCTATTGCTCGCCTTGTTTCTCTGAAGTCAGAGCCTTTATGGCATTTTATTAACCATTCCCCCGTGCAAAGTGCTAGTTGGTACTCAAGATCTATTCAGTGTATGATGAACTTGAGTGCTACCCTAATCAGAATGTGCTCTGATTGAGATCTGTTATCCAGGTGAAACAATACATGTATTACAGATATTTCAGAACGGCCACTGACAACACAAATTGCACAGTGAATAATTACGCAGTGAAGACATGATGAATCTTTGCGTGATTGAAAGCCTGACAGAATGTCGAAGAGCAGGGCAAGCGCTGCCCAGGAAGACAGGCAGGAGTTGGAAAAACTAGTGAGCCAATTTGAAACATCGCTAGCCTGAAGTAAGAAGATAAGAGGCACATAATAATAATAATCATAAATCACTGAAGCTACGAAAGTACTCGTGTTGGCAGCCGTGAGTGCCTTTCCCAAACACACTGAGGTTGTAAAACCTGCCTGGTCACCCCTAGCCTTTAGAAATAATTATCTGGGTTTATTCCATTTTATCTATGGAGCTTCCCTAAAAGGATTTTGAAACACGCATTGATTTCATTTTGTTTCCTGGTGCGTTTTGGGTGCTCACTGAGTGTTTCCTTGGACGAAAGGGTTCCAGCGAGGTTGGTTGTCTCGTTGCAGAGGCAGGATTTAGAAGAAAGAACCGTGTCTTTAGCTTTGGCAGGCCTGGGACTTACTCTTTGCTATCGAATCTCCATATGAAACCATTCAGGCCCGTGAACCGACTTTGAGCCCCACTGTACTGATCTGTAGAAGGAAAACGAGAACATCCTACTAACGGTAGAGAGTTGTCACAAGGAACTCAAGGAGTGACCTGTGAGAAAGCGTTTGGTGTCACCCATGGAGTCATGAGCTTGAGGATGGCGGCATGGTGTGTACTCTCACAGACGCAACTTCCATGACATGGCTATCAGTAGCAATGTGAGTTATTTTACTTTTATTTTTTTGTTTATTTTAAATATGTCATATACATTGAAAAGTGCAAAGGAGCAAATTCGTCCCTCCTCACTTCAATTCCAGGCCCCAGGAGAAAGTGCCATTAGCTATCTGCCATGTGAACTCCCTGAAACTGTTCACAGGTCCTAGAATCTGCGAGGGTTTACCAAAGTGAAATCACTGGCTACGGGTTCACACTCAACATCTGTTTGCGACACTGCCTATCACAACAGGAGCAAGCTGTGAAATTCCAGGCCCCCATATCATGGAGTTATTTTTCCTTGCAATTTTGCCTTTATGTCCTGTTTTCGGAATTGTCGATTTAGATGGAATGGCTAGAATCTTGGTGCTGGGGAGCAAGGGATTCAGTGTGGGTTCAAAGCAGAACAGTTTATAGTTCTCTGAAATGTATTTTTGAAAATGCATATTAGTATTGCAGAGTTCATTCATTCACCATATATAGTTTTAGATCCAAGGATTGGATTGCGAGGGGGAAAACAGCAGGTCGACCATAGCATTCATGCTGGATTCAAATAAAATAGCAACTCTAGCACTCCTGTTAAAGAGTCAGACTCTTATAAAAGTTAGATTTCTGGAATATTTGAAATCTGTACCTTACAATATTATTTTTTTAAACTAGAGTAGCAAAATTATTTACTTATACCTACTTACGCCCCAGTTCCTTTTTTGGCAAATGTTGCAACATACTTCCCTACGGAGGTCATTTGTTTCCAGGTACTTTTTGTTTTTGTTCTTGTTGTTGTTTTTTTAATCGAACATTTAACTAACAAGAGCAGTTGGTCACAATTCCAGAGAGACATTAGAAAAAAACCAATAACCCCTGAAAAACGAATGGGGCTTATAAATAGAACTAGCTAGAATGGCAATTTCAATTTTATAGAAGAAAAACATTTGTATTTGGTAGACACTTTGGTTTCTGTATTTCTCTGTGATATCACAATTTAAAATACAGATTCAAGGGCAACCCTAGGTCTTATTTTGAACATTCTTATTTAGAGTGTGGAGAAGGACAATGATACCTAGGACACAATTCTTCATTTTTTCCAAAATGCAAAAGCAGCTCATACTAAGTTAAAAAATTCCAGTTCTATTTCGTGAACATCACTGCTGCATTTTACTCATAGGTACCACACTTGTGGCTCTTCATCCTTAGATGACTAAAATATAAAAAGGTTCTTGGACCAATATGAGACATTGTTTTCTCACTCAAATTTCAGGTATAAGAGCATTAAACATTAAGATACTCTCATTCTTCTAAATAAAATACTTTAATGTGTTTAAATAAAATAT
This sequence comes from Carollia perspicillata, assembly GCA_004027735.1. Lineage (NCBI taxonomy): Eukaryota > Metazoa > Chordata > Mammalia > Chiroptera > Phyllostomidae > Carollia > Carollia perspicillata. The sequence continues at coordinate 29,605 of PVKM010013149.1, forward strand.
ACAGAAATACAGTATCACAAGACAATACTTAATGTGAAAATTTGCAGCTTCATATTTTCAGCCAGTTGTGTTTATTTAGAATGGCACTGTCATTCATTCTTTGTAAAATTTTATACCCTGACTCTGCTCCCCGAAATTACCATTGTCTTGGGCTGTTCTGGGATTTAAGAGCTGAGAAGACTTCTAGACCTAGTAGTTGCAATACATAGTGTGGCTGTCTCAGAGTCGCAGTCCATCATAGTGTATAACACGCCAAGTGTGGGCTGTGCAGGCTGCCCCCTGACAGGGACGCTCACCAAAGGGTGCTGGACCACAGGAGTGTGACCAGGAGTGAGGTGCTCACAGGGAGGCCTTAGGAAAACTCTGGAAAGCCAGGGGAAGAGAGGAGCTGGGGGCTGGCGAGGTGTAGGATGTTTTCACATGTTAGAAGAGCGGTCATCTGGGAGAGAGATTGTCTTTAACGCACAAGGATATAAAAGGCCAAAGACCAATGATTATAAATTACAGAGATGCAAACTCATACCCACACAGGGAAGAATTTTCTAAGAAATTACTCTATGTGTCCAAAAATGAAACTGCTCTTTTGGGAGAAAGGCTGATGCTTTCCCTGCATAGCTTGTTCTTCAGCCCTAAAAGGAGTTAATAGTGATTCAGGCCCATGGTTTTTGTGCTTTAACCGCTCACGAGTTATTACGAGCAAGGAAGGTGGTTTCCCAGGGACAGAAGATTGGCGAAACTCAAATGCAGTCTGATTTTCTTCTTTTCAAAAATGCTTTGTAGTATCACAATCTGCCTACATATCAGGAGATACAGGAATTCAAATGAGCTTAGGCAAAAAAAAAAAGAAAAAAGAAAGAAGAAAAGGGAAGCTGAAGTCCCAGGGTGCACAGCAGATGGCACCAGACTGTAATTGATGTTGATAATCGATGTCAAAATATCTCAGGGTACTATTGA
>PVKM010013150.1:0-30679 GCA_004027735.1 Carollia perspicillata
AACCAGTTCTGTGAGCATTCTGATCACCAGTGTTTTGAACTGTGCATCTGATAGGTTGGCTATCTCTTGGTCGTTTAAAAGTATTGGCTCTGGGGCTTTGATTTATTCTTTTGTTTGAGCCATACTTTTTTGGTCAGGCTGTGCCTGTTACATATGAGGGGCGGAGCCCTAGGTTTTACACTAGGGTGGGCAACCCAGTTGCTGGGTTGTCACTGTTGTCTGTGGGGGCAGGGTCAGAGAGGGAACAATGGCACTTGCTCTACTCTCTCTTGGATTTCAGTCCCCTCTGCAGCTTCCCACAAGGAAATTGGTCCCTTCTGATGCTGGTTCCCGGGTGGGTGGGCTTGTGTACATTCCTGACCTTGTGGGTCTCTCCAGTGAACTCTCCTGTGAGGCAGGGAGTCTCTCCCGGCACCTTTTCAATCGGTGCTTTTAGGTTTTCTTTCCTGGCACTGGGGCCCTGGGTTGCACAGTCTATCTCGCTGCCCCTTTTCACCTGGCTTATCTGTGTGCGAATGTGTGACCGAGGTCAGCCAACCACCTTGTGTGCCTCACTGGGTCTGCTCATTTCCTCCCCAGCCCAGGGTTGTACCATCTGCACTCCAGGGTCTGCCAGCCACTGCCTTTTTCTGCCCCGACCCCTCTCTGCCCCTCTTACTGGTCTGGTTGAATGGTCGTCGGACTTCCATACAGTTCAATTTTCTGTCTGTTCTGGTTGTGTTTTTGTTTCTAAATCTTTGTTGTCCTTAATTTCGGTTGTGCAAGGACACACAGTGTTTCCATCTACGCCTCCATCTTGGCTGGAAGTCCCACAATGTTTTGATTATTGTAGCTTTATAGTAAGTAAGTTTTGAAGTCAGGTAGTGTCAGTTCTTCAACTTTGTTCTTCTCTTTTAATGCCAGTTTGCTATTTAGGTCTTCTGTCTCTCCATCTAAACTTTATATTCAGTTTGTCAATTTCTACAAAATAACTTGCTGGGATTCTGATGAGGTGGTACATCTATAGATAATGTTGGGAAGAACTGACATCTTGACAAGTTTGAGTCTTCCATATACTCATGAACATGAATTGTCTCTCCATTTATTTAATTTTCTTTGATATCTTCCATCAGAATTTTTTAGTTTTCCTCATGTATATATTGATCTTATACATATTTTGTTAGATTTACACCTAAGTGTATCATTTTTGGGGGGATGCTAATGTAAATAGTAAGGTGTTTTTTAATTTCAAATTAAATTTGTCCATTGATGGTATATAGTGAAGTGTTCCACTTTTACATAATTAACCTTGTGTTCAGAACCCTATTAAAATTGGTTACTAATTCTGGATTTTTTAAATCATTTTTGGGAGTTTTCTACATAGATGATTATGTCATCTGCAAACAAAGACAGTTTATTTATTTCTTCCAATCTGTATACCTTCTTATTTCCTTTTATTATTTTACTGCCTTAACTAGAACTTCTAATATGATGTTGAAAAATAATGGTAAGACGAGACATCCTTCTCTGGTGTCTGATCTTAGTGGGGAAGCTTCAAATTTTCACCACTAAGTATGATGTTAGGTGCAGTTTTTTTGTATTGTTCATTATCAAATTGAGGAAGTTCTCCTCTATTCTGGGTTTGTTGGGGGTACCTTGTTTTTTCTTTCATATCACTTGGAGAACTTTCTATTATGAACATTAAGAGCTTCCATTATTATTATTATTAATATTATTCCTTACAGTTGCATAGTTATTTATTGCATGGATATACTACACTATAGTTTATTTAACCCAATCCCTGTTCATAGGTATTTAGGTTATTTCCACATCATTTGTAAGCGAAAATAATGCTGTAGTGACTACCATACATATAGAATATTTTGCATGTGTGAGAAATTTGTAAGAGTTGAGCCCTGGCTGGTGTAGCTCAGTGGATTGAGCATGGGCTTTCGAACCAAACAACCGCGGTTCGATTCCCAGTCAGGGCGCATGCCTGGGTTGCAGGCCAGTTCCCAGCAGGGCATGCACGAGAGGCAATCATACATTGATATTTCTCTCCCTCTCTCCTTCCCTTCCCCTCTAAAGATAAATAAATAAAATCTTAAAAAAATAAAAATTTATAAGAGTTGAAATAGTGAGTAAAAGCGTATTTTATTTCTGCATCTTTTGCTCATTTTTCTATTGGACTATTGGTCTTTTGTCTTAGTGGAGTATAGTAATTCCTTACATATGGAGATTATCCATTTGTCTGATATGAATTACAGTTATGTGTGTGTGTGTAGACTATTTTAACACAGAGCAGATTCTCTGCCTCAGAGGTGTTCAAACATCATCACTTGGTAGGAGTATTACAACAGGGATTCTTGGATCAGATCTCTGCACCTTATAATTTTTAAATTGCATTTCAGTTTTCAGGTTTTATGACTCATTATAATTTTGTTAACCAGTGTCACGCCAATAAATTAAATAAAAATGAAAAAATAAATAAACATTGCCTTAGACTAGAAAATCTAAGTCTGGTTAACTATGCACTCTCCACATAAAGCATCTTAGTTTAACAGTCTTCTCAGCGCCTCTTTAGGATGCAGAGCCTGAACCCTTGCCAATCTCACATTTGCTAAGTACCCAGTACCCTGCACCTCTGCACCCTTCCCTAGGAATAAGGAAGCACCTTTGAGTATGAGGGCTAGCAGGCTGGCATCTTGGAAATTTATGCGGCATGCTTTTCATAGGTATTCAGATCCTTTTAGAAGAAAGCCAAGTCATTAAAGGAAACCAAGAGCATTAAAGATTTATGCCTCTTTTGTAATTTGACTGCAAGAAACAAAGCCAGTTTCAGTTCATCACTTAATATAAGATGAACTGCAAACAGCAAAGAAACATGTTTAAAAATAATTAGTAAATTTTCGTAATGTTTTTGTCAAATTGCTCACATCACACATTTTACCAGCAGCTTGCAAACATTTTGTACACTGGAAAGATAAAAAGCCTTTCCTGGAGGTGGAGGGACAAGAGTCCTGGATTTATGAAGTCCCCAGAAAATGATTCTGCATACATTGCACATAGTTACCAACTGCTCCAAATCAGCAAGGCCTCATTTGGGACTTTGGACATGTCAAGGAACAGTGTGAAGCTGATTAAAGTGAATAGCAATGGGAGGTCAGCAAATGCAGGAGAGTTTTGTTCAAGTGCTATTTTTTTGCTTTGCAATCTTAAGAGCAAGACCTCACTAACTTAAAGTACTTAAAGGCAGACATTTTCTAGAAGAGATGAAGTTTAGGTCATATCAAACACCGTTTAGTACTTTAATTTTTTCCTTTTTTAAAAAAAGTTTTCTTTCAACTCTTTTCTAATTAGCTTTCTAATCCCTATAACTCTGTCCCATTTTTTTTCACCTTCAAATTCTATTCTTTTCCATATCTAGTAGGTGTAGTTGAAGAATACTTTGTTTACTTTCTTTTTATCTTCTTTCCTTGAGGGGACATCCCTTTTGTTTATGGACTGCCTGACATTGTTCAAGAAGGATGAGATCTGTATCTAAAAAAGATACCCAGTACAGCAAAGTGCACACTTGTGACCACAACCCTCAAGGTGGGTTAATACAAAGTTAATGAACCCCCAATTGTGTATTCTCAGCTTCTCCTAAGGCCAACGAGGTGTTAATACAAGGTTAATGAATGCCTCCACCTAAGTGTTCATTCTTGGTCTCCCCTAACACCTCCTTGGCCAAAAATGAACTGAGTTACTCTCAGCATTTTGGAACTTACTGAGGTTATAGATAGAAGCTGATGCTCTGGGAAACTGTGGACAAGCCAGTGCTGCTAGGATTCATGCAAGTCAAATAATTGTTGGACCCACTATATTTGGCCAGCCCTGGAGAACACTCAAGATATCTCTCACCTGTTAAGCACCAGGCAGAAAAAGTGAGAGAGGTGGGTGGGAGGGGAGGAGGGAGGGAAGAGTGAGAGAGAGAGAGAGAGAGAGAGAGAGAGAGAGAGAGAAGGGAGAGAATTAACGAGAAGCAGCATTTCTTTCTCACCAAAGTTATAAGACCTCCAGGTTGAATTCACAATAATGAAAGGGAAAAGAAAGTTCGAATGGATATATCTCATGAGTGGCATTAAAAATGGGGCTTGAGCATATGCAAACAGCATGTCCACTGCAGTGCTGAAGTGATGAGGTGATGGCAAAGCACAGGCTCTGGGGTAAGAAATAAGCTTGTGCTGAGAAACCATCTGGGAAAACTCTAAGACTAATTTGAATTGAGCCAAGCTGAGGCCTTAAGCATTTTTTTTTCCAGTGAGATCCAAACTAAACAATGACACAAGCTGATGTTCACTTGTGGGGATACCCATGTGTCCTCGCCTAACAGCTGTCACAGTAAGTCCATGCTGCTCCTGAAAGCTAGATAATTAAGTGCTGTTTGCTTTGAAGTCTATGGAAAGCTGCTTCCAACTGTGGTACATTTACAACTTCTTCAACTGCCAAGTCAGGTGTTCCGTGCCTCAGCAGCAGAAGTCCCACTAACCCCTTCAGATGTTCAGGTTTCTCAAAGGTATTCAAATCCCTAAAGCTGCTACGTGAGGTCTTTCAAGGCAGGTGTTTAAAAAAATGACTTAGAAATCATTAGATTATTAAATTAGTTTACCAAAAACATGACTATACATCATGGATGTCTTTAGCTTTTTGGAAAAAATTATTGAGGCATAGCTGTTTTCAAAGGGATAGAATTTGAGAGGAATGGATATGGAATTGTTTAATCATTAGAATTGTCCGGATAGGAGCATCATGCTAAGAAGCATAAATAAAAATAAGCTAATTTATTTTTTAAAAAGCTTAATAAGGGAGTCAATTTTGATTTTCTTTACCATAGAATTTTCAAAATAGGAAAAATATAAAATATATAAAAATATTCAGACTTAAGGTTCAGAATGAACATAAGTTTAAACTAGCATGTGTGTGTGTTGAAGGCAACAGGGAGTAAAACACAACTGAATGAACAACTTGATTTATTTGTGTTTCATACATAGCTCTCTGTGGCAGTGTGACAGTGAGATCTCAGTAAGGGACTTGGTTTCTATATCTTAATCATTCATGACAAAATCAATAGAATTTGACTCGACACTACTGTAAAGAGAAAAGTAATGTTTTTAAAAATCCTTACCCCCAGGACATTTTATCATTGCTTTTAGAGAGAGAGGAAGGGGGAGAGAGAAACACTGATGAGAGAGAAGCATTGATTGGTTGCCTCCTATTGGTTCCTGGACTTACTGGGCACTTATGTGCCCAAACTGGGGTGTCATACTTGCCTGGATCAGAGATGGAACCTGCAACCTAGGAACTGAACCCACAACCTTTCAGTTAATGGGATGACCCTCCAGCCAACTGAGCCACACTGGCCAGGGCAACATGGGTTTTTTTTAAGATAATGTGTCACGGCATAATTTTGAAATGGATTACTAAGACTGTGAAGTTATGAGTTAATTCTATACATTACACTGTAGTAAGAAATACGCCAGCATTTCCATGCCGAGTTTATTTGGTAGGGTTAACAACAGGTAATTGACAGTTGGGATTTATCTTTGTAGTAAAATCAAATGCAGACTGCAATGAGACAGAAATCCAGGACTTAATCTGTCCTATGGAATTCATCTGCACTTAGCAAAGCTTCATAGTTTCCTTCTGAATGTATGTTGTTTTGCCCTTAGGGAGTTGATGGAAAGGCATTGTGAGTGTTTTTGTGGCTAGAGTTAAAATGGTTTCATTAGATGATAATGGACTTAACAATCCAGCTAAAAAGAGCCAATATATTAACCTGTGTTCAGCACTTAATGCTGACATGGCTTATGTTCAGGAATTGCCTTTGGGTCCATAGAGCTGAACGTTGTATGTAAGCATAGGTTAGAAACAGATTTTGTTCCTTTGTTTGTAAGGAAATAACCATTCTGTCTATAAATGACTCTGATTTTTAACAAAGGAGCTATTTTAGATGTAGCCAATTGGTTTATTTTTGCCTAAAGAAAGATTCGGACATCTATAAAGAAAGATTCGGACATCTATTTGAACATTAGGAACACAGCATGGCTCACTGTACTCAACAACAGAATAGAACTTGACTTACATAAAATTCCACAGTATGCCTGTAACTTTCTTTAGCACTTTTACTATAAAATGCATTTGGGAGGAATTACTGAGTTTAAAGTATTTTGCAAATGCACAGGAGATTTTTGCTGATTGTTTTTTTTGGAGAGGCGGCTATTATGCTATAGTAAAGATGTGACTTGAAAAATGAATTTGTTCGTGGCTGATGTAGGAGATTTAACGTTGTGCCATTTCCCCCAGATTAGATGAGAATATGTTTTGAGCATAAAAGTACATTTTGTAGAGAGAGCAAGGAATACCGGCTCAGGTTAGCCCACAGTTCCAAGTGACCTCCCTCATTCTTGTCTTCAGGAGTCACCAAATCATGTGGCTTTGGAGACTTCTTTGTCAGCTCTTTTGAAATCAAGTAATACTCATTTTATAATAATATTTAAATACCTGGAAGTAGAAATACTTCATGTCTTCATGATACATGGACCACATGGACTAGATGGAAGCTGAAAACGTGATAATACATGAGGGTCTCCATTTCCATCTTTGTTTTTCTCTCACTCAAATAATGTTTTTGTTAAATTTTAAAATGTAGTATATATGCAGAAATATATACAAAATGTACATGTAAAATTTATAAAATATGAGTAAACATTTATGACAAAATGCCAATTAGGTCAAAAAAGAGAACATTAACTTCCTAGAAGGCAAACGCACCCCATGCCCGCCAAATTTGCCTCTCCCCACAGCCTTCTCCCTCTCCCTGTCCCCTGGAAGTAACCATTAGACCACCTTTCACGATAGCCTTGGTTGCACCACCTGTGTATACATACTTAAATAATTCTGGGCAAGTTTTTTTGTCTGAGTTTTGAACTTTGTGTCAATGAAATTACATGGCACATATTCTTTTTTAAACATTACTTTTACTGTTGATTCTGTTACAGGTGTCCCCATTCTCCTTCTCCTTTACCATCTCTTCCCAGCTCCTGCCCTGCCCCCTGCCTCGCTTCCCTCTGGCGATCACCACACTGTTGGTCTGTGTCCATGGATTAGGCATATATGTTCTGTGGCTAATCCCTTCACCTTCTTTCACCCAGTCCCTCCCTCCCCACTTCCCACTCACAGCTGTCAGTCTGTTCCTTCTTTTCAGGCCTCTGTTTCTATTTTGTTCATCAGTTTATTTTGTTTATTAGATTCCACATATAAGGAAGATCATATGGTATTTGTCTTTCTCTGACAGGCTTATTTCATTCAGCATAATACTCTCCAGGTTGTAATACTCTCTTGCTGTTGTAAAAGGTAAGCTTTTCTTCTTTTTTTAAAGCCACGAAATATTCCACTGTGTAAATATGCCACAGCTTTTATATCTACTCATCTACTGATGGGCACTTCCATTTCCTTCTTCTACTTTATAAAACGGTAAGAAATTTAACTGTGAGATCACAAGAAGGTATGAGAAGAAAGCTTAAAGAACTTTCATTCATTCATTCAACAACTTTTTATGAGCACTGCCTATTTTCATTTTTTTTTTACCAAAAGAAATTTAAAATTTACACAGCAGATTATAACTATCTTTAGCTGCAACAATTCTAGCATTAGAGACGTGGGCTCATCCAAAAGAACTCAGAACAAACAATATATGCAAAATGATGACAGGTGGAGTGGCAGACAGCGAGAGAGCTTGAGAGTAATCCACGTGACCTCAGGGAAACAACTGAATTCTCTATGCCTCAGTATCCTCTGAAACGAGAGATAGATTGGTAACTTGAGAGGCTCTTTCTCACTCTATAATTCTGAGGATCAAAACAGAGATTATTGCTGATAATTAACCCAGTGTAAAAGGAAAGACTGACACTCTGGGTCCTCCCAGTGGTACGAAATTTTCTAAAATTCTTTCTTGTTTTCAGCTGTTCTGAATGTATGTAATTATCATTGTGTAATGGTCCAGTGCTCTGAAAGCTTCTAGACACTTGATAAGTGCAAGGAATATTTATTGAAAGATCACATAACTTTAGAATATAAAACACAATCCATGGATAAGTTTCTACATTTCTAAGCTCCAGGCTCTACTTTGGATTTCTTTTATAGACAAAAGGGGACATCAGCTGATTGAAGGAACATAAGATGTAATTAAAAATTAGTCAAGGCCAGCCTGCATAGACATCCATCTATCTCTTGAAGTTTAGAAGTTAAGTTACCTTTAGGGATTCATGATAAAGCTAATGCCTTCCCGAACTGACAATATTTGGTTCTTCACGAGTTCTTACATGTTAACTCGATAATTTTATCAATATCCAGAACCATATGGCCAGTCAGTTGTGGGGACACAACAGGACAAAGTAATGGTAACAGCTAACATTTATTTCCTACTTTTGCCAGGTACTTTAATAAGCTTTTTACATGTATTAACTCATTTAACCTGCACAGCGATCCTCAGGTAGGTACTGTCATTATTCCTGTTTCATGGGTTAGGATATCAAGCCACAGAGAAGGTAAATGACTTGCCTAACATCACTTCTACTGTAATCGGCAGAGCTGGGATTTGAACCCATGCTGTCTGTTTTTAAGGCCCAGACTTATGTCCACAATAACATAACTACCTCCAGACATAACTACTGATTGGTTACATTTATAGTGATTTACACTAGTAGCTGCTCACCAAGTGTTTTCACCCAGCATTTAAGCTAAGTACTGCTGAGCTGGAGGCAGGCCAACTCTATCTTTTAGGTGTAGTAGGCCAGGGCCTGTAAAGCCCAAGATACTTTTAGGGGCCTGAGAAAATGTTTTAATTTTTTTAAATCAGAAGAAATATATGAAAATAATGTAGTTTGGATCATATTTGTATTTATACTGGCATAGTTTTAATTTATAGTTTATATATTTTAAAATGTGCCCAGGGACATCATTATGCCTGCTCGATTGGAGAGCAGAAGTACACGTAGATGGGTGTGGACGGAGCTGCTGTTTGGAGGCCCTTCTGGAGGCTCCTGGTGTGGCCCCTTTCTTCTCTCTGCAGGTTGGTGCCAGGCGAGTGGCTGCAGAGCTCATCTTAGGTAAAGCTGTCAGACCTTTGGCTTCTCCCAGAAGCCCCTGACCCTTTCTTGCCTTTGTCACCAGGCGGGTGCTGGATGTCCCCCTTCTCTCATGCCCTGTACTGAGGCAACCTTCTTACCGTGTCTCACTGCTAGCCAGCAGGTGGGTTTGGTCTGGTCTGTACAATTTTTGACAAATCAGAGTTAGTTGCCAACATTAAAAAAATTGGGAGATTTCCCATAAAAGCCGGATTCTTGACTTCTTTTGAAAAAGTAGAAGGTCTTGGTAGCATCGGGCCCATGTTGCCTGGCTCCAGTTGGCAGAGGCTGAGGAAAGCTATTTGTTTCAGTCCCCTCCTAGCCCTGCCTGCCCCAGTGCACATGAGAATTGTAACCTTTGCATAAGGTGTAAATGACAGCTTAAAATATGTTTCCTCAAAATTCTTGCAGGTTCACAGAGAAAGAAGGAAATTGGAGATTACACAGTTTATACCAATGGAATTGCAGGCTTTAGCCAGTGGAAGACCTGGAGGAAGCCAGAGCTTCTGCATATCATGTCAAGTAAGGCCTTTTTGCCTATTTTTTATAGTGAGCACGGCTTGATCTGAGTTTTCACATGGTGGTGTAACCAGGGCAGCCTGGTTGTCCAGGGATAAAGTATAGGTGGAAACTGAGGCAGGAGAACCAGCTAGAAGTTGATTTGCACCGAACCACAGGCACTCCTCCCCGCCCCCCAACCCCCACCCCCTGCCACTTCCCTTCAAGTGCTTTATGCTGCTGAAACCAGCTAAAATATGAACTAAATACAGAATTCCTACAACTCTTATTTTAAATTTATTATTATTTTTTAACAGAAGCTTTTTTATTTTTTTCACCTGAATTGAATTGAATTTTAATTCAATTAAAATACATCATAGGGTAAAAATAAGGACAAATTTATATTATTTAGGGTTTACAGGTTACTTTTCCAAAGTGTATATAGTCATCTTTATATTGTTGAAATCAGTATACATTCTATATTTTGTTATTTTCATTGAAAATTTTGTCTTTCCGCATGCTAATATAGTCCATGTGCTCATGATATTATGATGTCACAGTATTCTACCTTTTATTTTTTATCACACTTTTTTCCTTTTTATTGCATTTCTTGGGATGACATTGGTTAATAAAATTGTATAGGTTTCAGGTGTGCAATTCTACAATGCATTATCAGCATATTGTGTATTCACCACTCCAAGTCAAGTCTCTTTTCATCACTGCTTACCCCCTTCACGCTCTGCTACCTCCCTCACCACCTTTTCCCTCTGGTAATCACCATACTGTTGTCTGTGTCTACGAGTTTTTCATCCTTAACCCCTCTACCTTTTCATCCAGCCCTGCAACCATCCTCCCCTCTGACAGCTGCCAGTCTGATCTCTCTACATATGAGTCTGTTTTGACTTTGTTATGTGGGACTACATTAAACTAAAAAGTTTTTGCACAGCAAAAGAAACCATCAATAAGATAAAAAGACAGCCTGCTGAACAGGAGAACATATTCTCCAATGATATATCTGATAAGGGGTTAATACCCAAAATTTACAAAGTACTTACAAAACTCAACACCAAAAAAACAAACAATCCAGTTACAAAATGGGCAAAGGACCAGAATAGATACTTCTCCAAAGAGGACATACAGATGGCCCATAGACACGTGAAAAGATGCTCAGTGTCGCTAATCATCAGAGAGATGCAATTTAAAACCATGATTAAAACCTCACACCTGTCAGGATGACTACCATCAATAAATCAACAAACAAGTATTGTCAACCATGTGGAGGAAAGAGACCCCTAGTGCATTATTGGTGGGAATGCAGACTGATGCAACCACTGTGGAAAGCAGTATGGAGTTACCCCCCAAAATTAAAAATGGAACTGCCTTAAGACCCAGTGATTCCACTTCTGGGAATACACCCAAAGAAACCCGAAACACTGATTCGATAGAATATATGCACCCCTATGTTCATTGCAGCACACTAGCCAAGGTCTGAAAGCAGTCCAAGTGTCAATCAGCAGATGAGTGGATAAAAAAGCTGTGGTGCATTTACACAATGGAATACTAAACAGCTATAAAAAAAAGAAGGAAATGTTATTATTTTGAAAGATAGGTCTTCAAAGGAGCTGGCAGGTGCGCCTTCAAAGAATGCACATACAACACTGCCCACACTGTTCCGTCTCCTTGGGCAACTATCTGCAAGGCCATCAGGCTCCCAAAGGTCAAAAGAATTTTACTTCAGCTTCTTGTTGGAAACTTTTCTATTCAGGATTTTAAATTCTGTCCATAACCACGCAGGCTTTATAAACCTTGCCTATGTTTTTATTGGCACACATGTGAACTTTCTATATGGGCAAAACATTGTTGTTGCCCAGCCAGCCTTGACACTGGTAAAGACGAAGGAATGTGTCTTCTCATTTTCACTCTTATAAGGGCTCCTCAGATTTATTAGTATCAGTGATTGTCGGCCCATGAAGGTGTGCACATTGCTCACATTTGGTTCTACCACACTGATAGTGTTTCTCTAGAGAGTTTGTAGTTACCTGCACTCAGTGCTTAAAGTAAATATGGGAGATATCTGATTAGATAGCTAGTGACTGAATGTACCAGTGAACAAAATAAGATTTTTTTTGACTGTGCTGCTGAGCCTATCATTCCTCCCGGAAGGAAGACTATGACCTTGCATTGAAAGCCCTTTTTGCCTACAGAAAAAGGTAGTCTTTATAGATACAATATGATCATTTTATTTCTTACCCAGTTCAATGCCTGACAGCCCAGAAATTCTTCTTTGTTAATATTTATTGTTAGCATACTGCATGAGTTATGGCTTGCATATATATGGCACTCAGATGATGCTCAGGATGTAGAAGGCATTGTTCTTGTCCTCAATGAATATGGTCTGATTGGTGAGTCAGGACTAAAGAAAGAGCAATGGGCCTTATATACTAATTATATATATATATATATATATATATATATATATATATATATATATATATATATATCAGGAGAGAGGGAGAGAGAGAGAGAGATCAGTTTTTTGTTCCACTTATTTATGCATTCATTGGTTAATTCTGGTATGTGCCTGGACTGGGGATCGAACCTGAGACCTTGGTGTATCAGGATGATGGTGTAATGAACTGAGCTACCCAGGAAGGGCTATAGTGCTATATATTAAGCACTAAATTGGGTGGAGATACACATGACTTAGTGTAACAACTGTTCAAGAAAGGAGACAGTCTGGTTTGAGCTGGGCCACTCCAATTAGTCTAATATGGGTCTTGGGCTGGACTTCAAGGGTTGAGAGTGAGGACATGGAGTGTGGTATAATGGGAGGAGGTCACTGGAGTTCAGAAGGTGGGAACTGAGTTTTCCAGCAATGGAGTTTAGGCCAGATTGATGCAGGGATGGGGAAGATGCAGGATAAGGAGCTTCTGCTTTATCCTACAGGTAATGCCAGCTCTTCCTTTGCAAGGGATAAAAAGGCAGGATGAAAGCGGTGCTCTAGGAAGATTAATCTGGAAGCTTAGAGTAAAGCGATTAGAGCAGTGGAAGCTGCAAGCGGCTGAAAGGCCCGTGAGGAGGCTTTTGAGTTGTCCAAGCATAGCGTGGGTGGAGACTGAATTCCGGTGAGAGGAGGGAGAGGCAGGGAGGGTGATTTTGGAGAATCATCCTTAGAAAAGACAACTGGATATAGCTGGATCAAGGAAAGGGTGGGAGGATAAAAGACAACTGCATTTTAGGGCAGTTTCCAATCTGGAAGGGAATGAGAGCTGAGAGATATGCCCTGCCCTTCCTCCACCTTGCCCACTCTTCTCTAGTCGCACAGATCTCCTGGCTGGTCTTGGAACAAGAAACATAATCCCACCTCAAGTCCTTTACACTTGCCAGTTTCAGTATCCTAAACATTCTCCCAATATCTACCTGGCTTGCTTCTTCACTTTCAGTCCCTATTTGTCCTTCTCCACTTATTTATACGACCTTTGTAAATATTGGCATTTCCAAACAATACACTAAATATGAGTGTAGTGCTCTCCCCAAAGGTTCTTGCAGGTGCACAGAGAGAGAGGGATTAGGCTGTAGAGATTGTTGAAGTGTGCTCTCATTACAGCAGCCGGACCTCACTAGTCCATCCCTCTCTTTCCCCTCACTCTGCTCGGTTTTTCTTCATAGCAAGTTTCCTCAACCTACACTATATTGTGTCTTCAGTTATTTGTTTGGTTCTTTTCTTTTTTTCTTACAAGAATGTAAGGGTATAAGGGCAGACACTATCTTATTTTTAACTCTGCACCTAGTACATTACCTGGCACATAGTAGGTTTTTAATAAGTATATGTTAATTAAATGAACGAAACAGGGAAATTCAAAAAGTAGCTAATTTGGGGAGAGGAGGAGAAAGATGGTGAGCTAGCATTAAACATGAATCATCTTCGAAGAGACACGTGATTGGCAGGATTTTAAGACTAGGATGCAGCTCAGCACCTTCATAGGTCTACCTTGATAAGCATCGTGGTTGACTCCTCTAGGATAGGCCCTTCTCTGTGCGGTTATCACAATATTGTCCGCCTTACTTTAGCAGTGCATTTCCCCGTGTGAGACGTATCTATTCTCTGGGAGAGAGAAGGAAAGACTGCTTTGGAATGGGAGGTGTACCTGGAACCTGTTGAATCTCTAAGGGGACAACCTAGGAACCACAATTTTTCCCTTAAGCTGCCCATCAAATAAATATTTGATACTTTCTAAAAACTCCAAATCTAGTTATTTGGATGATATACTATAAACATTTCAAACTATAATTGATGTAGCCCATAATAATCCAAATGAGACCAAAAAACAAAAACAAGGCACACCTGTAACTCATTTGTTTCCACTGTTTCAATTGCTCAATTTCCACTTTTGCCAGGAGCATATTAGGATCACCTGCCAAACTGACTTATGATTTAATGAAGTATCTCATACACATTCATTTGGTTCTCTAAAATAATCCCTATAAGAAAACACATTTCTCCTTTTCAAATGCAGTGCAGTCTTTCTTGATACAAACAACTTTCTAACATCACTACTGACTGTATTGAAATGAATGAATACATTATAAAGCAGTTTATCTTTATTGCTGCCTGAAGTGATCCATAGCGGGTGTAATTGCCAGCTGTGTATCCTAGGCACATAATCCCATTACTGGGCTCTTATGGAGCCATCAGTCCTATAGATGGTCCTCCGCTCGACAAACCAACCATCAAATTCCAAACTTGCCTTTATGGCAAGTGCCATCTTCAGGTCAGGTCACCCCAGCCTGAATGCAGCAGATGTTAGCAGAAGCCTGGGGTGCCTGGGCTGTTCTTAGAGTCTTCTCAAAGAGCCCATCATGCCTCTGAGGACCCGAGGTTATAGCTTTTGATTAAGGGATCCCTCCAGGATGACAATGATGTATGTTTCCTGGGACTGTCCCTAAACACCCTTACCAGGAAGTAAACCTAATTTTAACTCCCTAGTCATATTTGTGTGCAGAGCAGAGGCCAGCCACCATTTAGCAGTGGGGTGGTAAGGAGCTTAATACTGTTCTGGCCTTTGTGTGTAGGCTGTGGGGTGATCCAGTTTTCTCCCTGCATCTTCAAATATCATGTAGTTCATCAACTAGAGATTAGTTGAGTGGGGGTGGGAGTGGTTACAAATACTGTCCTGCCAGTGTGCTAATATACTCTGCCTTTATACTTGGCTATGAATTTCTGTAGAATCTCAGGAATTTAGAGGTAACCTTGTCCCAATTTCATAGTCCATAGGTAAGGGATGAGAACTCCCATTACTGAGGCCTCCTGAGTATCTAGTACAGTTAGGAGCTTTTCATTCATTCTCTCAGTGACTGATGTGAAAACCAATGACTCCTTTGTTCCAGCACACAGGAAATATCCCAGTCTTGAAGGAAAAAGAGTTTTGGTTAAAGAGAAGAGGGTAAGAGGAGTAACTTCGGGGCAGAGCAGAGGATGGTACACGCAGGGCTGTGTTTGCTGTCAGGAGGAGGAAGACTCAGGAGACCAGGTGGTGGGAGAGTGATATAGAAGAAGATTGCCCAGGACACACTGAAAACCCTTCTGTGTCTCAGAGGAAGACAACGGAAGCGCCACCCTGAACCAGTTCCTGGGCTGCCTTTGCCACAATACTCCAGGTTTCAGATGGCTCCTCTTGATGTAAGTTTGGTTGATTGGAATACAGAGATGTGCATTTGAGAAGGCTACAAGGAGTGAAAATGTTGCTGTTATTATTTTAATGGTAACAATAGTTACCACTTTTCAAAAGCTTAACGTGCTAAAACTGCTATTTATTGGATCCTTCTTATATAAATTAATTTTTACAGAAACATTGGAGGTTGATATTCTTTTTGTTATTGTTAAATACTTTAAAATTTTATTGTTGTTCGAGTACAGTTTTCTGCCTTTTGCCCCACCTCTCCCCCGAACTGCAGCCATCCCCACCTCCCCCCCCGATTCCACCCCTCTTTGTTTTTGTCCTTGTGTCCTTCATAGTTGTTCCTGAAAACCCTTCACCCTTTTCCCCCATTATCCCCTCCCATCTCCCCTCTGGTCACTGTCCAATTATTCTTAATTTCAATGTCTCTGGTTATATTTTTCTTGCTTGTTTGTTTTGTTGATTAGGTTCCAGTTAAAGGTGAGATCACATGGTATTTGTCTTTAACCACCTATCTTATTTCACTTAGCATAATGTTCTCCAGTTCCATCCATGCTGTCACAAAGGGTAGGAGCTCCTTCTTTCTCTCTCCTGTGTAGTATTCCATTGTGTAAATGTACCAGGGTTTTTTGATCCATTCATTTACTGATGGGCACTTAAGTTGCTTCTAGCACTTGGCTATTGTAAATTGTGCTGCTCTGAACATTGGCGTGCCTAGGTTCTTTTGGATTGGTGTTTCAGTGTTCTTAGGATATAACCCCAGGAGTTGAATTGCCAGGTCAAAAGGCAATTCCACTTTTAGTTTTCTGAGCAAATTCCATACTGTTTTCCATAGTGGCTGCACTAGTCTCCAATCCCACCAACAGTGCACTAGAGTTCCCTTTTCTCCACAACCTCTCCAACACTTGTTTGTTGCTTTGTTTATGATGGCCATTCTCACCTATGTGAAGTAATATCTCATTGTGGTTTTAATTTGCATCTCTCTGATGGCTAGTGATGCTGAGCATCTTTTCATATGTCTCTAGACCCTCTCTTTGTCCTCCTTGGAGAAGTGTCTGCTCAAGTCCTTTGCCCATTTTTTAATTGGATTGTTTGTCTTCCTAGGTGGGAGTTGTGTGAGTTCTTTATCTATTTTGGAAATCAAACCCTTGTCTGAGAGATCATTGGCAAATGTGTTTTCCCATATGGTTGGTTCTTTTTCATTTTAATGATATTTTCTTTAGCCATGCAGAAGCTTTTCATTTTGATGAAATCTCATTTGTTTATTCTTTCCTTTATGTCTCTTCCTCTAGGGGACATATCAGTGAAAATATTGCTGTGCGGAATATATGAGATTTCCCTGCCTATGTTCTCCTGAAGGACTTTTATGGTGTTACGACTTGTATTTAAGTCTTTTATCCACCTTGAATTTATTTTTGTGTATGGTGTAAGTTGGTGATCAAGTTTCATTTTTTTTTTGCCTGTAATTGTCCAGATCTCCCAACACCATTTGTTGCAGAGGCTATTTTTACTCCATTTTATGCTGCTGTATCAAATATTAATTGACTTTATCAAATATTAATTGACTGTAGAGACTGGGGTTTATTTCTGGGCTCTATATTCTGGCCCATTGGTCTATGTGTCTGTTCTTATGCCAGTACCAGGCTGCTTTGATTACAGTGGCCTTGTAATACAGTTTGATATCAGGTATTTTGATTCTTCCTACTTTTTTCTTCTTTCTCAAAATTGCAGCAGCTATTCAGGGTCATTTATGGTTCCATATAAATTTTTGAAGTGTTTGTTCTATGTCTGTGAAATATGCCATTGGTACTTTAATAGGGATTGCATTGAATCTATAAATTACTTTGGGTAGTATGGACATTTTGATGATGTCAATTCTTCTAATCCACGAACATGGTACATGCTTCCATTTGTTTATGTCTTCCTTAATTTCTTTCTTCAGTGTTGTGTATTTTTCTGCATACAGGTCTTTTTACCTCCTTGGTTAGGTTTATTCCTAGGTATTTTATTTTT
Organism: Carollia perspicillata; assembly: GCA_004027735.1. Lineage (NCBI taxonomy): Eukaryota > Metazoa > Chordata > Mammalia > Chiroptera > Phyllostomidae > Carollia > Carollia perspicillata. The sequence goes on from PVKM010013150.1 coordinate 17,336, forward strand.
TTGTTGCTATATCAAATGGGACTTTCCCCCCCGATTTCTGTTTCTGATATTTCATTGTTGGTATACAAAAATGCCTTTGATTTCTGAATATTGACTTTATACCCCGCTATTTTGCCAAATTCATTTATTAGGTCAAGCAGTTTTTTGGTGGAGTCTATAGGATTTTCTATGTACACTATCATGTCACCTGTAAATATTGACAGTTTTATTTCCTCCTTTCCGATTTGGATGCCTTTTATTTCTTTTTCTTGTCTGATTGCTGTGGCTAGGACTTCCAATACTGTTGAATAGAATTGGTGAAAGTGGACAACCTTGTCTTGTTCCTGATCTTAGTAGGAACCTTTTTAGTTTTTGCCCATTGACTATGATGTTGGCTGTAGGTCTGTCATCTATGGCCTTTATTAGGTTGAGGAATGCTCCCTCTATTCCTACTTTGCTGAGTGTTTTAATCATAAATGGGTGCTGTACCTTATCAAATGCTTTTTCTGCATCTACTGATATAATCATGTGGTTTTTGTCTTTGCTTTTGTTTATGTGATGATGTATTACATTTATTGATTTGCAAATATTGTACCATCCTTGCATTCCTCAGGTGAATCCCACTTGATCATTGTCTATAATCTTTTTAACGTATTGCTGGATGTGGTTTGCCAATATTTTGTTGGGGATTTTAGCTACTATATTCATCAGCGATATTGGCCTGAAGTTTTCTTTGTTGTGTCTTTATCTGGTTTTGGGATTAGGATGATGCTGGCTTCATAAAAAGTTTGGGAGTCTTCTGTCCTCTTGGATTTTTTGAAATAGTCTGTGAAGGAAAGAGGTTAGCTTTTCCTTAAATGCTTTGTAGAATTCTCCTGTGAAACAGTCCAGTCCAGGGCTTTTGTGTGTTGGGAGTTTTTTGATTCCTGCTTCAATTTCATCTGCTGTTATTGGTCTGTTCAGGCTTTCTGCTTCTCCTTCATTGAGTTTTAGAAGATTATATTTTTCTAGAAATTTATCCATTTCACCTAGGTTTTCAAATGTCTTGGCATATAGTTCTTCATAGTAATTTCTTATAATCATTTGTATTTCTGTGGTACCAACTGTAATATCTCCTCTTTCATTTCTGATTGTGTTTATTTGGGTCCCTTTCTTTTTTTTCTTGACGAGCCTGCTTAAAGACTTGTTGATTTTGTTTATCTTTTCAAAGAACAAGCTCATGAATTTATGGATCCTTAGAATTGTGCTTTTAGCCTCTATGTCATTTAATTCTGCTCTGATCTTGGTTATTCCTTCCTTCTACTAGCTCTGGGCTGTCTTTGTTGTTGTTTCTCGAGTTCTTGTAGGCATAGGGTTAGGTTGTTTGTTTGAAATGTTTCTGTCTTCTTTTAGGTAAGCCTGTATTGCTATGCACTTCTCTCAACGCTATGTCCTGTAAGTTTTGGGTTGTTGTGAGTTTATTCTAATTTGTTTCCAAAAACTTTTTGATTTCTTCCTTGCTCTCATTCTTGATCCATTCATTGTTTAATAGCATGCTATTCAATCTTTATGAGTTTGAGTGTTCCTTAGTTTTTTTTCCTTGTAGTTGGTTTCTAGTTTCAGTCCTTGTGGTCAAAGAAGATGCTTGATATGATTTCAATTTTTGTGAATTTGTTGAGGCTTCTTTTGTGTCCTATCATGTGGGCTATCTTTGAAAATGTTTCATGTGCATTTGAAAAGAATGTGTATTTTGCTTCTTTGGGATGAAAGGTTTTATATATATATCAGTTAAGTCCATTTTATCTAGGACATTTGTTCAATGCCATAATATCTTTGTTGATATTTTGTTTGGAAAAGCTATCCATTTTTGACAGTGGGATGTTGAAATCCCTATTATAATTGTGTTGATGTCAATATCTTTCTTGAAGTCCTCCAAGATTTTCTTTATGTATTTGGAATACATATGTTGGCTGCATATATATTTACAATGTTTATGTCTTCTTGATGGATGGGGTTTGAGATTCTTATCCTTATTTTACAGACACATTTCTTGGCCAAATTCTCACAGCAAGTGGCAGGTCTGGGTTAAACCTGGGCTTGTTTGGCTCCACATTTCTGTGACAGAATCCCTAGTAAGCAATCTAATCACTACTCATAAAACATAGATTCTATGTCCTCATCTCCCATTCTTATGCTGTTCAAGCCAGTTCAAAGCATAAGAGTGCTGAGCACAACAGCATGGAGCACAACAGCAGTGAGCATGTTGGCACCTGGAATGATGGCATGGAGTAGGATGGCACTGAGCACACTGGCGCCTGGCACGATGGCGCTGAGCACATTGGCACCTGGCATCATGGCACTAGAACAACCAATAGCAATACGATAAGCTGTTCCTTCAGCTGTGTCCACAGTTGTGGTGTCAGGTAAACCTTCACATGTATCAGCCTTCTAATTCCTGAGGTGCTTTTCCCTGTTTCCAGATGTCCAGTAACAACCTATGGCCTGTCATTGAATGGCATGCTCACCCCTTATCAAGCCCTTTAGAGATGGTAAAGTGCAACAAGAAGAAAAATATAATTAGGCAATATTCAAATAAAGAAAGAATCTTGAGATGTGGTAGAAAGGAAAGCTGAGAGGTTGTTTGTTTATGTATAATAACTTTATTTATTGTACCTTCCTCATTTTTCCTCATTTACTACAGAAGATCTAGCTTTCTTGGTATATAACTGGAAAGCATGCAGTGGGAAAAATGTGGCTGTTTATAGCCCTCTCTGGCCTCGAACACGCTACCAAAGTCATTTGGGTTTCTGTTGCTTCCTGTATGAAATGGATATCATAGGTAAATACAGAAATAGTGTGTTCTTCACTGAGTTACATCACATCACCACCTTCTTATATAAATGAAAGTCTTTCCTTTACCATATGGCTTTTTCTTTCATTATTAACAACATTTTTAACAGAACGTTCTTGAGAATCACAGAATATTAGTCAGAAGGGAGATAATGAATGAAAAAAACTTTTCCACTGTGAAGATCCGTTTACAAAAGTCCTTAAAAATACTCATGGTAGAGAAAGAAACATCAAAATCCCCATGCTGCATTTGGAGTCTGTTTCCTGTTTGTGCTCTTCTCAGTGGCGAGAATAGCTGATTATTGTCCTAGGTATGGGCCTTTTATATCCTTGAAAAGCATTGCTAGCTATACTGGTAACCCTCTGGTCTCTACACAGAATTAACTTTGTTCTTTTAACCTGTCCTGATCTTTAATTCTCAAAGCTCTAACCACTTCTGTGGATTTCTTTTGAACTAACTCTAGTCCCTCTGTCTCTCCCATTATTTGCAGACCTTAAAACTAGACCCGGCACTCCAGGAGGGCCTGCCCAGGTTCAAGTGGCTGTAGAGAGATTGGAACAAAGAGGCAGGTGGTGAGAGGAGCAGCTTGTTAGTGGACGAACAAGATGGCAAATAAGAGAGGGACAGGCAGTCTTCGTATAATAGTTAGAAGTCAGACTTCTCCCCACCATATCATTTTAATTACAGTTTCCCAAAGAATGGCACATGATCGACGAACCATTTCCTCACAAAGCACTTAAAATTTAAAAAAAATTAATTTTAGGACTTCTGGCCAAGATAGAGGCATAGGTAGACACACTGTGCCTCCTCGCACAACCAAAATTAAGGACAACAAAAATGTAGAAACAAAAAGAACCAACCAGAACTGACAGAAAATTGAACTGTATGGAAGTCCGACAACCATTCATCCAGACCAGTAAGAGGGGCGGAGTTGGTGGCCAGAGGAGAGGGGTCTCGGCAGGAAAGAGCGGTGGCTGGCAGACCTGGGGTGTGTGGGCAGCAGCAGGCAGACCCTGGGTACACAGGTGGCGGCTGGTAGACCCCAGCCACAGGGTGGCAACGGGCAGACCCAATGAGGCTCACAAGGCGGCTGGTTGACCGAGTGGTCCCACATTTGCATGCAGATAAACCAGGCGAAAATGGGGAGCGAGACAGACAGTGCAGCCCAGGGCCCCAGAGCCAGGAAATAAAGCCTAAAAGCACCGATTGAAAACACTTGTGGGGGTGCTGGGAGAGACTCCAAGCCTCACAGGAGAATTCACTGGAGGACCCCACAGGGTACTAGAATGTACACAAGCCCACCCACAGGAAAATCAGCACCAGAAGGGACAAATTTGCTTGTGGGAAGCAGCGGAAGGGACTGAAATCCGAGAGAGAGTGGAGCAGAGTGTTCCATCTCTGACTCCACCCCCACATACAGCATCACAACCCAGCAACTAGGTTGACCTGCCCTGGTGAGCATCTAAGGCTCCTCCCCTCATATGTAACAGGTGCCACCAGACCCCACCCCCCAAAAAAAATGTCCGAAACAGAAGAACAGATCAAAGCCCCAGAGCAAATACATCTAAGCAACCAAGAGATAGCCAACCTATCAGATGCACAGTTCAAAGCACTGGTGATCAGGATGCTCACAGAATTGGTTAATTTTGGTCTCAAATTAGATGAACAAATGAAGGTGATTATAAGTGAAATAAAGGAAAATGCACAGGGAACCAATAGTGATGGTAAGAAAACTGGGACTCAAATCAATGGAGTGGACCAGAAGGAAGAGAGAAACAACCAAACAGAAAAAAATGAAGAAACAAGAATTCTGAAAAATGAGGAGAGGCTTAGGAACCTCCAGGACATCTGTAAACATTCCAACATCTGCATTATAGGGGTACCAGAAGGGAAAGAGGAAGAACAACAAGTGGAAAACTTATTTGAACAAATAATAAAGGAGAATTTCCCCAATCTGGCAAAGGAAATAGACTTCCAGGAAGTCCAGGAAGCTCAGAGAGTCCCAAAGAATGTGGACCCAAAGAGGAACACACTAAGGCAAATCATAATTACATTACCCAAGATCAAAATGAAGGAGAGAATTCTAGAAGCAGCAAGAGATAAGGGGATAGTCACCTACAAAGGAGTTCCCATCAGACTGTCAGCTGATTTCTCAAAAGAGACCTTGCAGTCAAGAAGGGGCTGGAAAGAAGTATTCCAAGTCATGAAAAGCAAGGACCTACATCCAAGATTGCTCTATCCAGCAAAGCTTTCATTTAGAATGGAAGGGCAGATAAAGTGCTTTTCAGATAAGGTCAAATTTAAGGAGTTCATCATTACCAAGCCCTTACTATATAAAATGTTAAAGGGACTTATCTAAGAAAAAAGAGATAAAAAATATGAATAGTGAAATGGCAGCAAACTCACAGTTATTAACAACCACACCTAAAACAAAAACAAACTAAGCAAACAACTAGAACAGGAACAGAACCACAGAAATAGAGATCACATGGAGGGTTAGCAACAGGGGAGTGGGAGGAGGAGAGAGAGGGAAAAGATACGGAGAAAAAGTAGCATAGACGGTAGGTAGAAAATAGACAGGGGGAGGGTAAGAATAGTATAGGAAATGTAGAAGCTAAAGAATTTATGACACATGGACAGAAATTAAAGGGGGGAATGTGGGTGAGAGGGGGTGTGCAGGGTGAAGGGGAATGAAGGGGGGAAATGGGACAACTGTAATAACATAATCAATAAAATATATTTTTAAAAACTTTAGAGGGAAAGAGGAAAGGAGAGGCAGAGGGAGGGAGGTGGGGAGAGAGAGATAACAAACATTGATTTGTTGTTCCACTTATAGATGGTTCATTGGTTACTTCTTCTATGTGCCCTCACTGGAAGTTGAACCTGCAACCTTGGTGTATTGCAAGGATGCTCTAACTGACTGAGCTGCATCACCAGGGCTCAGAAAGCATTTAACAAGGCTTTGCTGTGGGTCTAGGACTTCTGCTGGAACTCAGGAAACTGCCAATTCTTGGTCTCTAGAAAGAATCCTTCCTGTGGGCAGAATTTTTTTGTTGTTCACATAATTAAAAATGTTTTAATTAGTTACTGACATTTTAAAATTAAGAGAATTTACCTTTGAATTATTTTGATTTCCAGCTTCTTTCAAATCTGAAGGTTGGGTAATATTAGGCTTTCATATGAGGCCTGGGGCCATGTGCTGGAACTGAGTAGTCACTCCCCTATATGGATGGAGAACTACCCCCTGGTTCTCCCATGTAACCATCTTGCCCATTGTTGTAAACTGAATTGTGTCCCCTGAATTCATATTTTGAAGCCCTAACCCCCAATGTAACTGTATTTGGAGATAGGACCTTTAAAGAGATAATTAAGGTTAATTGAGGTCATAAGGGCAGAGCCCTAATCCCTTAGGACCAGTGTCCTTATAAGAAGAAGAGGAGACACCTGAGAGCTCTCTCTCTCCTTGTGTGCACAGAGAAGAAGGAAAAGCCATGTGAGGACACAGGGAGAAGATAGCCATCTGCAAGCCAGGAATAGAGGCCTTACCAGGAACCCACCCTGATGGTACCTTGATCTTGGACTTCATACCTCCCAAACTGTAAGAAGGTTAGTTTCTGTTGTAAGCCACCCAGTCTGTGGTATATTGTTATGGCAGCTTGAGCAACAAAATACCAGTAACTGGTATTTTGGTAACAATACTGGTAACAAAATACCAGTCTGTGGTATTTTGTTATGGCAGCTTGAGCAAACTAATACACCCATTACCTCACTTACTTTGTGCCTAGCTTCTGCTGGTATTTGAGTTTGAGACCCCTATTCTACGTGCTTGGGAGTTAAAACTGAGAATCCAGTTCCTAGACTTTGTCTACTGGTAGGGAAAATTAAATGGATAAATAGTTTGTAACACAGAACATCATATAAGAGATGTACAACTGGTATTAAAGGACAGAAGAGCTACCGATTGCTGGGATAGGAGGGAGAATACAGAAGTTTTTGTAATGGGGAGAGAGCATGTTAGAAAGTTTTTGAGAAATTAGGAAGATTTCAATAAATGACGATGCAACAGAGGCAGGAGCAAAGGCGTGCAGGCACGAAAGTAGGTGGTATACTGCTGAGTGGAGTTCAGGGTCCATGACAGGTGGGTGTGTGTGTGACAGGAGATAAGGGCAGACAAGGAGGAGAGGGTCAAATCACAAGCCTTGACTATCATGCCATAGAGTGTGGTTTAATTCTAGAGTGAATGAGAAGCACCTCGGGAGATGGAGGAGGGAACTGAGTAGATGAAAGATATGTTTTAATTAACTAATTAAACAAGTATTTATTGGGGACATCCAATGTGGGCAGTATGTTTTAATTAACTAATTAAACAAATAATTATTGGGAACATCCTATGTGGACAGGATAGTACTAAGTCTCTGCCCTCATGGACCTGACAAAAATTACACATAGAACAATGGGAGGGAGTGATTAGTGCTCTGAAGAAAAATAAAGCAGTGTAAGGGAATAGAGTATAATATGTCAGGTGCTGGTGTTTAGGAAAGGTGTGATAGTAGGACGTAACCCTGAATAAAGTGAGAGAATGGCTTATTGGGTATCTGAGAGAATATAATTCTAGACCCAGGGAACCACAAGTGCAAAGGCCCTGAAGCAGGGGTACAGACATGTTCAAGGAACAACATAGAGGCCAGTCTGCCAGGAGAAAGCAGTGGGAAGAATGGTGAGCAGTGAGGATGAAGGTCAGGGGTTGGGGAGAAAGGAGCTCCAGTACAGTGTGAAGGGCTGATCAGGGACTAGGACTGGAGCAGGAGACACCTAAGAGCCTGTAGTGATGATGAGGACCTGATCCTGGGTAGGAACATTGGAGTTGGAACTGGAGAGTCATATTCAGGAGAAGGGTGCATTTTAGACTAGTACACAGATAAAATTTCCAAACAGAGGTGGCCTTGGGGAAGACAGGGCTTTGTGGACGTGCTGAGATGGGATACCTACCTCCCATCTCTGGATCAATTTTGTGCAGTGGCATCCATCAGAGGAGAATCAAAGTTCTTTGTCTCCCAAAGTTCAGACCAATCTGTAACCGTCCTGAGGCAGGGTGAAGGAAGAGACAGCATTCACCTGCTTCCACAGCCCAGAATCCCAGGCAGCCTCCAGGGGACATCAGGGAGAACAAAAGTGTTCTTTCTTCTAAAAAGTACAGCACTAACACTTAACTCTACAGACCTCTGGCACATGTCTCCAAATCTTCTGGTTTGGTCTAGCCCTAGAATAAAATGACTTATTCTAACAAGAGGATATAAATAGAGTTGAAAGGCAATGCAGGGATTGGGCAGGGGTAATACAGGACAGAATGTGGATTGGCTTGGTATAGTTTCTCTTCGGAATTTTCCATTTAAGCTTTAGTGAGGAGGTAAATAGTCTTTTTAGAGCCTTGTAAAGCTCTGCCTCCAGAGTGCAATGGCCAGGGAGTATGGTTAGCCTTTGGTTAATATTCTTCTCTAATAATATTTCACCATTGGTGTTTTTCCTTTTCCTTCTTGCTGGGGGAGCATTATGAGCTCCTTAGGAAAGAATGCTGTGCTTTCTCTGGTGGCCCCACATACAGAGAATGTATGGCCCCTGAAAATATCATACCATTAACTAAATATCTGTAGTAAGAGTGCCCTCTTTTGGTACACCCGACTTGTCTTCCACTGCCAGTTCCTGACAGTACTACTCTTTTAATATTAGTTATCTTCTTCATTAAATGAACAGGCAAAGTAGAACAGCTAAAGGTGTTGTTGCTGGGGATAAATTAATTTTGCTGCGTTTCTAGAACCTTCTTCCTCAGGCCTAATCAATATTTGGCCATGGTCTCCGAATATTCTGACCTTGTGGTTTTTTGGATTACACTTAACCTTTTACTAATCTAGAAAAATGATACAAATGGCAGCAATTGAAAATGCGGAAGGGGTGTTTATACAACCCATTTGATCATTTGTATTCCTCTGTTTCTATGCTATTTATTGAGTGCTTTTTCCCCCTCAAAGGACAGTTATCTCTAGGAATGCAGTTATGGTTCACTTTACCTGTATTGCTTATACTACATCTTGTTTAAAAAAATCTCCTAAATTCAAGAATTCTTAAGAGAAATTCTTGGAGAAATATCCACAAGTCCTTAGGTTACTCCCTGAGAAGCATTGATTTTGACATCGCCTTGCTTTATTTCAAAAACTTCAAGTGGACTTAGAGGAACACAGGTGCTCAATGTGGCTTTGAACCTGCTTGGTCCAGAGCCAGTCCTGATGTTTCACATGGCTGGAGGCTCAAGGACTATATATATATATATATATATATACAGATGGTGGACAGTTGCACCTTTGTTTTTTTCTTTTCTTCCTTTTTTTTTTTGTAGAAGCAAAGCTGCTAAATAAAGGGTAGAAGATAAATGCTCGAAATGGCAGTGAGAAGGAAACAGAGGTGAGGTAAACTAAGACTGAGGGGACAGGTTGAGGGCACCCTAAGTTCCATTGGCTCTGACACTCACGAGCTAAGTGTCCTAGAGTAGTAAGCCTCATACGAGCTCAGAGACTCATTTTCCCTATCTAAAGTGATCAGCAGTGTACTTCTTGGGGTGCCTCAGGGAGGGCAAGGAAGGGGAGGGGGAGCAAAGTGCTGGGGCCAAAGGTCCCCTCTCCTGTTTCAATTTAACAGCTCAGTTTTATTCTCTTTTCTGTATTTGACTTCACTGCAAGAACTTGTTTGAAGAAAACAAAAGATCTTGTTTGATCCAGCAAAATAAAATGCAACGCTACAAGACAAACAAAATCCTTTCGAAAATTATTAGATTAGATGATTTTTAAATTTTCTATGAGCTCCAGAATTGTGGCATTGAAACTAGAAAAGTCTGTGTTCATGCTGCCTGTCACGACCAGAGTCAATACGTAGAGACAAGGTTTGAATCTTTATGGGAACTTTGTTCAAATGCTGGAGATCTGAGAAGATGGTGGATCTGAGAAGATGTATCCTAAAAAAAATTATCCTAATATCTTATCTCAAGCCAACCTTTTCATAGGGAAAAAGTAGGTAAGGGGCTTAGAAAAAATAAGAGTTTCAGTCCAGAAGTAATTTCCCTAGTACTTCTTTATCTGTTAATCAGCAATTCTTTATTTGCATCAGGGGCGTTCCTCCCTTGAACACAATGGGTCAGATACCATCTCCATCACTTGCAGACCCTCTGGGGCACAAAAGTTGAATTGCTTGTCAACCTCCTGGAGTCACGTGGTCATGCATTCCAGTTCCTGGAATAGCAGCTTTCCACATGCATTAATCACTTAAGCCTATCACCTATAGCTGAAGATTCTTGAGTTCCCTTACCAGTGTTTGTTGCTTTCCTGCCCAGTATCCATGATGACTTCCTTCTGATTTTCCTGTAATCATCTTCGACTATTCTTACAAAGCTGAAAGCTGTCAGAGGATACCACAGAGCTTAGGCGTGGAGCCAGTCCAAAGGCATCCAAACAGAGGAGGTTCCTGGTGGCAGCCTTTAATTTCAGGGTGGGGCCTCACCTGTGGCTACACTGTCTTCTGGGGTTTACAGTTTTAATTTAGTCAATAAATTTACCCCCTGTTCTCCTCCACCTTTTTTTTCTGAAGCCATTTAAAGTTGAGTTCTGCCCTTTGTAACCAAAAAATTTCTAACTAAATCAGGTAGTATTAAAAAGATAGTCAACAAATGTTAATTGAGATGTAGGTACCAAACTACAAGTGGGGTCCTGCTGCCCACCACCACCCTCTAGGCAAAATTCTGGAGGCAAAGATTTGATTATAAAAGAAAGGAGTCTTTATTCAAAAGCATCACAATTTTGGAAGAACAGCTTTTTCCACCTGCATTAGTCACATAAGCCTATCAATTAAGGCTAAAATCTTTAACTCCAAAGTTCCTCTATCATTCCCTGTGTTAGCTTTTAATTATCTTTTTTCTATAGGATTAATTTACAAACTAAAACAACATAAGATACAAAAGCTACACAATTTTAGAAGTATGGCAGGCTTCTCTGCCTTCGCCCATCCTCCCTAGAACACCCAAAGAAGAATAACCCTGCCACCCTCTGCCAGGCCAACATCTTAAGCTGTGCCCAGAGTTTCTTCTCCCATCCAAAATCCTTCCAAAATACTGTCCTTTGGGAAACACAGGCAGCTGCAGCATGATCACCCAGGCATCCTTGAGGAAGACAGCCAGAGAGCCAGTCTCTGCCCTCCTTTTATTTTAAATCTTCTGGCCCATAATTCCATGCACTCCGGAGGCATTCAGCTTCTCCACCAATCCCATCCTAGACTGTTCAACATTGCCTTGGGCAACCTCCTCCTATGGCCCCTCCCTTCTCCTCTACAAATGATCTAATTAGATCTCTCTGTATCAATGTCTCAGAGTACAAAATAGTAAATGCCTGAGATACTGAGGAAGGAACTCTTTCTTTCAGTAATAAGTTTAACTTTAATATGCTGTCCTTTTTGAATGGAAATCAGTCCCGATTTACTATAAATAGGACATTCCCTTTGATTTGTTTACTTAACTAGTAGTTATAAAAACTCTTACTTTGTGAGGCAATTGAAGTGATAATCTTTTTAAAAATTTATTTTATTGATTATGCTATTGCAGTTGTCCCATTTTCCCTCTTTCACTCCCCTCCACCCTGCATACCCCCTCCCACCGACATTCTCCCACTTTAGTTCATGTCCATGGGTCATACATATAAGTTCTTTGGATTCTTCATTTCCCATACTGTTCTTACCCTCCCCCTGTCTATTTTCTACCTACCATCTATGCTACTTGTTCTCTGTACCTTCTCCCCCTCTCTCCCCCTCCCTCTCCCCTGTTGATAACCCTCCATGTGTCTCCGTTTCTGTGGTTATCTTGTTCCTGTTCTAGTTGTTTGCTTAGTTTGTTTTTGTTTCAGGTGTGGTTGTTAATAATTGTGAGTTTGCTGTCATTTTACTGGACAAGTTATTTGAACAAATAATGGAGAACTTCCCCAATCTGGCAAAGGAAATAGACTTCCAGGAAGTCCAGGAAACTCAGAGAGTCCCAAAGAAATTGGACCCAAGAAGGAACACACCAAGGCACATCATAATACATTAGCCAAGATTAAAATGAAGGAGAGAATTCTAGAAGCAGTGAGAAAAAAGCAGGCAGTTACCTACAAAGAAATTCTCATAAGACTGTCAGCTGGTTTCTCAAAAGAGACCTTACAGGCAAGAAGGGGCTGGAAAGAAGTATTCCAAGTTGTGAAAGGCAAGGACCTACATTTAAGATTGTTCTATCCAGCAAAGCTTTCATTTAGAATGGAAGGGCAGATAAAGTGCTTTTCAGATAAGGTCAAATTCAAGGAGTTCATCATCACCAAGCCCTTATTATATGAAATGTTAAAGGATTTATCTAAGAAAAAGAAGATTAAAATATAAAGTGATAATCTTATTCTCACTAAAATATTAGGACCACCTGAACTCCTGAGGAGGTAAATAAGTCTGAGAAATGTGAACTGGATGAAAACAGATATTTGCAAAGTAACAAAGGGATGCTGAAGTAACTGGGCTAAAACCACCCTTTGGCACTGCTTGGGGAAAGTATGCATTGTAATCACTTTTTAAGGACAATTCCATAATATTACCAAAAGCTTAGATCTGTGATCCCATTCTTATTTAGCAATGCTGCCTCTAGAAAATGATTCTAAGGAAATAACTATGGATGTGCACAAAATCTTAGATTCAGACATGTTCATTACAGCATTGATTATAAACGCACATGAACACAGAGGAAAATATTCTAAGTGTCAAACAATAGAGGATTAATTAAACACATATGCTCACCTGTACACTAGGAGCCCATTTATCCATTTAGAGTGATGCAATGAAACCCTGGCTGGTGTGGCTCAGTTGGTTGGAGCATTGTCCCATAAACCAAAAGTTTGCAGGTTTGATTCCCAGTCAGGGCACATGCCTAGGTTGTGGGTTTGTTCCCCATTGGGGCATGTCTCTCTTGCATTGATGTTTCTCTCCCTTTCTTCCCCTCTCTCTAGAATCAATAAGCAAGCCCTTGGGTGGGGATAAAAAAATAAAGTGATGTAATGTATACTGTGGTGAAGATCTGTGGTAGATATATCCTTAGGTGAAGCAGATTATGGAACAGTATGTATAGTCCTATATTTATAAAAATGTATGTGTGTCCATGTACCATGGGTAGTCATTTGGTCTAAGAGATGAAGCATTCCTTGGCTAGGAAAGTAAAACGTGGCACTGCTGGGCCATGATGTTCCCGAGTAAACATTAACAGTGACCACAGAATATAAACAATGCTCACATGAGGCCACTCTGACTGCCTTTGGAACAAGATAAAGACAAAGCCACTCTACAACCACAAAAATGACTAAATATCTTTCTCTACCATAAGTGGCTGTTACTTTCTTTGTTTTTAAACCAGTGACAACTCTTAACCTGCTTTAGCTCTTTTCCTTGCAAAATAAAAATCCAGTAATTCATCACCAAATTGTCTCTTATTG
>PVKM010013151.1:0-30680 GCA_004027735.1 Carollia perspicillata
GGTAGTATCAGAATGACTTAAGTTCCTACAAAGACATTGACTCATTGTAAGATGCAGAGGTAACATTGCCAGTAAACTGAAATACTCTGGCTGCTCTTACTCACCATAAGGTCAAATCTTTGATGACATATTTAAAGACATCTATAACAGAAACTATTTCTTGATTAGAAGTTTTGGTTGCTCTTTATGTAATATAAAATAATGTTTATTTTCAATCAATGTTTTAAAATTAACATTTTATTTACTACATGAATGCTTTAACTAAATTAATGTAAAATAATATGGCTATTTTTCTAATCCAATTATAAACATGTTTATGTATATGTTGTCAATTACTGCAGATCCATATAGGTAAAATAATTGAAAAATGCAGAGAATGCTAAGAAAAATATCCTTAATTAAATGATAATTTTATTCTTCAATCATAAATGCTTGTTCTCTTGTCTGGTTAAAGTCATACAAATGAAATGTTTTGACAATTATGTCTCAAATTTCCAGTGAACAGTTTTAGATCTTTCTCAACTTCCTTCAGTCTTCTTAATGAAAAAACTTCCCCCAAACCTAAACATTTGTAGCTAACTTGGGGCAGATGAAGTTTTTTTGTGCACTTTAAACCTCATAGTAAAGCCAGTCCCATGAGTTTATTTGGTTTCCTTTGTCTTTATTGTTGGTTGGCTTGTCTATTTCATTCCTCAGATGTAGACAATTTTCTTTCTTATTTCCTTCACATTAAAATTGTGAAATGTATTGAACAACAGAGAATTAGCATTAATCATTGTGTACAATTCTATACCATGAATTTTAACTCTAGAGTAATGGGATATTTTGACCTCTTCTAGAATTAATACCCAAACTAATCACTTTTCTCCTCCTAAAAAAAATTTTCATAGTTTAAGTGTTGATTATAGGCAGTTGTATATATCCACCATTCTCTTATTCCACCATTCACAGGGTTTAACATAAAACTCTGCAGTTTTAAAGCTAGTAAGCATGATATTTCTACTTCTAATTGTATTGTTGTCTTTTCCCTTTAACAAAAATACTTTAAATGGTCAGTCACTCCATTGTGACTATACCATATTTTGCTGATTATAATGCACACCTATGTTTTTGGTATAAACTTTGAAGAAAAGAAATCTTTCCCTTTATTTTTTAATTCAATGTTTTATTTATTTACATTTAAATACTTGCATTTTGTATTATAAAGGGGTTTTAACATTTATTTTTGAACATATTGTGGTACAGCAAATTTTATGTAGCAAATAATTACAAAACACAAGAACAGATACAAGGTACAAGAAATTTTACACTTCTGGCCAAGATGGAGGCATAGGTAGATTGCTTTGCTTCCTTGCACAAACAAAAAAGGGATAACGACAAATTTAAAAACAAAAAACTACCACAACTGCCAGAAAATCAAATTATATGCAAGTCCCACAACCAAGAAGTTAAAGAAGAAACATTCATCCAGACTGGTAGGAGGGGAGGAGATGGGCAGCCTGAGTGACAAGGCCATGCAGCAAGTGGTCCCACATTTGCATGCCGATAAAACGGGAAGCAGAACTGGGAAGCGACATAGATTGAGCAAGCCAGGGTTCAGCATGGGGAAACGAAAACCTCGAAACCTTGGGCTGTAAAAACCTGTGGTGGTTAAAACTCTCAGCCTGACAAAAGAGTGTTGGAGAGACCCACTGGATCCTAGAACATACACAAAGCCATCCACTTGTTAATCAGCACCAGAAGGACCCAATATGGTTGGGGGTATCAGGGGAAGTGACTGAAAGTGGGACCAGAGCTGAACAAGTGGCATTGATTCCTTTTGGACCCCTCCCCAACATACAGCTCCATAATGCAGCAAAGAGGGTTGCCTCACCCTGATGAATACTTAAGACTCCACCCCCCTGCAATGTAACAGGGGCGAGGAGACAAAAATGTGGCCCAAAGAACAGATCAAATCCCCAGAAAAAAAGCTAAATAACAAAGAGATAGCCAACGTATCAGGTGCAAACTTCAAAACACTGGTGATCAGGATGCTCACAGATGACTGAGTGTGGTTGCATAATAGAGGAAAAAGTAAAAGCTATGAAAAGTGAAATAAAGAAAAAATGTACAGGGGACTAACAGTGAAGGGAAGGAAACTGGGACTCAAATCAATGGTTTGGAGAAGATGAAGAAAGAAACATTCAACCAGAAAAGAATAAAGAAACAAAAATTCAAAAAAGTGAGGAGAGGCTTACAAGCATCTGGGACAACTTTAAATGTTCCAACATCTGAATTGTAAGGATGCCAGAAGGTGAAGAGGAAGGACAAGAAATAGAAATCGTAATTGAAAACATAATGAAAGAAAACTTTTCCGATCTGTCAAAGGAAATAGACTTCTAGGAAGTCCAAGAAGCTTAGAGAATCCCAAAGAAATCAGACCCAAGGAGGAGCACACCAAAACACATCATAATTAAATTACCCAGGATTAAACATAAGCAGAGAATCTTAGAAGTTGCAAAAGGAGAAAAGTTTCAGAAAAGGAGAGAGTTACTCTCCTGCAGCTGTTCAAGGCCAGGCAGGTTCACACGGGATTTGGGCAGATGGAAGAATATGTGCAGAGATGTCAGGATTTCTGACATGCCTTTATTCTGGGGCAGGGCAGTCCATGCGTGCCACAAGCCTCCAGTCTCCCTGGGGAAGTCCCAACTCCTTTATACACTAAGTACACACAAAGCTGGCAAGTTGCCAAAACTGATCTTCAGTTATATAACAGAGCTTCATTCTATGAATGCGGGTCCTTACTCAAGGTCATATGAACACTGGTAAGTTACGTTTGCCTGGATGTCCAGGCGAGGAAGCCTGACTGACTTCATTTTCTCTACAGTTACATGCACAGGAGTTCCCATAAGACTATCAGCTGATTTTCCCAAAAGAAACCTTACATGCAAGAAGGGGCTGGAAAGACGTATTCAAAGCCCTGAAAGGCAAGGACCTACATCCAAGATTACTCTACCCAGCAAAGCTATCATTTAGAATGTAAGGGCAAATAAAGTGCTTCTCAGATAAAGTAAAGTTCAAGGAATTCATCATCACTAAGCTCTTATTATATGAAATGTTAAAGGGACTTTTCTCTAAGAAAAAGAAGATCAAAACTACGAGCAGTAAAATGGCAGTAAACTTACAACTATCAACAACTTAACCTAAAAAATACACAAACAAGCTAAGCAAACAACTAGAACAAGAACAGATTCACAGAAATAGAGATCACATGGAGAGTTATCAGTGGGAAGGGGAAGGGGGTAATGGGGTAAAAGTACAGAGAATAAGAAGCATAAATGGTAGGTACGAAATAGTCAGGGGGAGATTAAAATAGTGTAGGAAATAGAGAAGCCAAAGAACTTATATGAGTGACCTATGGACATGAACTAAGAGGGTCAGGAATGCTGTGAGGAGGAGGATACAAGGCAGAGGTAGATAAAGGGGGAAAATGGGACAACTATAGTAACATAATCAGTAAAATATACTTAAAAATCAAATATCAATTTGGAAAAAAAAGAAATTTTATGTACCATAGCAAATTTATAATATTTACACATCATAGAAGGTAGATACAGGATTACTACTACCTATGTATAATGTGCATCCTTAATTTTCCCTAAAAAATTTGGGCAAAAAAAAGTGTGCCTTATACATGGCAGAATATACATATACATATACATATACATATACATATACATATACATATACATATACATATATATAATCTCCATACATGCATAGATATATGAAAGTGCGTATACAGTATATGCACACACACATACCCACATATAGCAGTTCATTGTATGTGAGATCCCACATTTTATGAGTTTCTTGATCTTTTTCCTAGGTATGAGGTTAGGATACTTGCCTCAATGTTCTCTCAGTACATTTTCCTCCTCAGACCCTTTCCATAGCAAGTCTAAGATATTTCTTCCCTTTGATAGAAAGCACTGTTCATATCATGGATACTTCCTCTATCCCACAATAGTCCTGATTTTTCTCCTTAGTTTCTTCTCACAATTCCAACCACCACTTGGAACTTCTAGTCTCACTTTCTCCTTTTCACAACTTGAAAGCTGTGGTTTTTCCCTTTGTATAATTCAAGAGACATTGAGAATGTGGAGTGAACTCTCCAAGTATATTTGAAGGGATTCTTAATAAAATAAATATGATAATAATGGTACCATCTGCTCTAAGTTCTATAACATTTCATAACTATTTATTAGATAGGATAGGGAGCATCATTATTTGTTTCAATGCAGGGCATTTCCAATGCTAGAAAAATCTCACTGCAGAATTACTGTAATCTTCTCGAGGAGGCAAACTAAAACAAAACATGAGTAAACATGGCCTTTTGGAGGAAAATTATCTACTTTTCTGTAAGATAACAACAGAATATTCTCTTTTTCCGTATAATAATGCACAGTCAAGACACATTCCCATAGATATTTCACACTCTCACTGAAGCCAGTGATGTTTCTAAACCCTGTGTCCAATGCTGCGAATCAATCCATTTCAACAGCAAGATGTTTCTTTCTTCCGGGAGAGGGAAAGGCGAGAGATGGAAGAGTAGTATGTGCTGAAATAATTTGGTGAAAACACAGACCACAGAAAATGAAGCAAAGCAATCAAAGCTGCACAATGCACAGACTCACTGCAAAAACACATGCAAACCAATAACCAGATGCTTCAGCTGCTTTTAAAGCTGGCGCAAACTGCAGCCTTTACACAATGCTCCTCTCTGGAATAATCTGGTCTAACTGCACTGTGCTTCTTAGCGCCATAAGCACCCCCAGTCGTACGCACCCTTTCTCCCAGTATCAGTTCACATCCATCTGTTGCCTCGACTCCAGATATGTAGAGAGAAGCTCTCAGCAGAGATCAAGCCATTATGTGGAAAGACCACCTGGCTTATATTCTTCTGAAAATTGTTTGAATTTTGTGAAAATTCCCTGATTTCCCTGTTTGAATTCAGCTTCATATTTGCACCTATAATAGTCAACAGTTTACATATTACTAGTATAAAGAGATTTTTATGGCCTACTTTCTCTGTTCCCATAATCAAAGCTCACAAGTTATAGTTTGGGGAAATCATTGTATCTCCTGTACTGAAACATTTAACAAGCCTTTTACAATCATTTATCTGAAGTCTCTTACTTTACCAATGGCTACTTATAGAAGGGCAGCCCTGAGAACACAAATTCATGTCATAGTCTATTAAAGAGGCTTTGGGAGTTTTTCTTACTCAGTTTAGTTGAATGGCCTTTGACTTTGACTCTGTGTATGGGGAGAGTGACCAAGGAAGAGGGAAAGATTTTTTATTTTTTTTGGTAAATAGCATTTTAATATGACACCAGGATCCTTGGCACTTAGAGCACCAATTCATTTCCTATCTCAAAATACACCACAAACCATTTGTACTGTGGCTTGATATACTGTGTTTTCATAAATGTTTCTTCTTAGTTGGATTTTTAGTTGCAGACATCGTTCTCATGGAAAGCACCACTGCCTTTCCCCTGCAACCTAAAACAATAGGGAATACAGCCAAACATTTCGCTTCTGCTGTCCTCTCAAAAACAGATGCACTGACTTCCATGCTCGCTAGCAGATGTGGTCTGCTCTGGTCAATAAACGTCTCACTTTGCTAATTTGATTGGCGGATACAAAGATGCACAACAAAAAACTTATCAGAAGGTAAGATAAAAAATGGAGAATATAGCTGCTAAGATTATAATGCAAAAAGACCTAGAAAAGAAGTTTGAAAGGATGATTAAAGTGACTTCACAGTATCCTGTATATCATCTATAGTCATCAATACTGTGATTTTTAAATAAATTTGGCTTGAATCTCCTACCCTACAACTCAGTAAAATTCAGTGGTTGTCATATATATGTTTATTTATTTATTTCTAGGGTATAAATTATCTTGGAAAACCCTTGCTTTGATATCTTGTTTCCATCAAATATCTCATCCTTATTTGGACCCACATCCAGGAATTTCCCTTCCCTGAGCTGACCTAGAATTCCAAGTTTTAACCAGCATGCATAATACCTAGGATGCTTCTTCTGGTATTTTAGTATAGTAAAGGAATATTGTATAATTAATTTAAATTAAACTTTGCTTCAGCCATCTCTACTATCAGAAATTTATTCAATCTAGCTTCTCTTTCCTTCTGGTCTCTGATGCCATGTTGCTCCTCCCAATGCTCCCTGCAACCTTTCTTATTTCTTACCCCTCACCCAACCAGACCTTCAAATCCCCACTCAGTTTTTACTTACCACCATTTACCTATCTGCTTGGATAACCATAAATCATTCAAGATAGACATAGAGGATCCCTCCTTAAAATAAGATCCGTTCCAAAACTAGCCAGTTCTCTTCTTGAAAATAGTTATGTATCCATATCTTAAAGTAATGATATTTTCCTCAATGTAAACATAATAATCATAGTTCAAAATTTTAATCCAGTGATTAAAAACTCACTTGTTGAGTCTTTGCTGTGTGCTAATTATAATAATGCTTATTTTAGAAGATATAAAATATGGAACATAATTTCTGCTCAAAAAGTGCATATAGTCTCTTTGGAAAGTTAAAATACACATTAGGACAAGTAAATTTACAAGGATGTGTAGCAGTAATACAAAACAATAAAGGTTTAAAGATACTATGCACCACTAGAGTTTAGTAAAATAAAAATACAAAAATAAAAGACAAAATAATAATATTAAAGGAATATATTTATTTATTAACTTACCCTTCCACTGTGTAGTCATTTTCTGATAAAATATTACTGAAAAAATCTTTCTCCATAGATTAGTGTTTGATTTATACAAACCATATTTCAAAAGAGAGAAAATGTATTTTGAACAATAAATTAGTTGTATTTGATACTTTTGAGGATTCATACATAAACACATTATAAACACCTGCAGTAAGTTACTTGTGAATGTAGAAGTGTGTATTACTTAATTAAATACACTTGTGAATACTCAAAAGATTAAACATATTATAAACTATTCAAATTAAAATTCAAACATTAATATTCATATTTCTATACATTTGCTATAACTTCTGATTATTAATAAGTGACTGTGGATCTTTTCAACATTCAAGTAGTTTAAAATAGTAGTAGTTATTTATTTTTAGTATAGATTTCTTTTGGTCCACTATATGAGAAATGCTCACTTCATTTTTGTTACAATATTTGCTCTTTAAGCTCCAGGATGTTGCTCATTTCACATTTGTACTTCCACATTGTCATTAGCTTTGAGTTTTGCATGTAGAATTTTTCAATATAAAATTATTTAAATGACAGTAAACATATGGGAGAAAAATAACCAGTGGTTGAGAAAAGGAGAGAGTCACATAGTTGATCTCTTGTTTTTCATTAACTGGTCACCTCCATTTTTATAATCAACTCTAACAGACCACAATGTAAAACATAAAAACTCCTCTTTGCGACACAGCAGTGAATCCCTGACACAATTTTCTCTATGACCTCTTTAAACTTCATTTTTCAGGATTTCTCATGGTATTTCTCAGTGTCATTCAGTGGCTTATCTCCACGGATCAATTTTCAATTGTTAGGGTTCCGCATGTTTCTGGCTTTGGTCCTTTTATCTTTTTATTCTACATGTTCTTTCTTGATACTCTTGGTTGTCATAAATGATTATATATGTGTGTGTTATACATATATATAACACATATATAAACTATATAAACATATATTTAAATTATATATGTGTACAAATATATATACACACTATTCAAATAAGTGTTCTAAAAACCAAAAATTCAAGTAGTGAACAGTGAAATCTATACCTGTGTGTCCATAATTATCAACATCATTGTTTTCAAAGGAAAAAAATATAAGTTTCTGCCCCATCATCACTAAGAATAAAAATAAATCCAAAATTAACCTTTGTCTTCACACTTACCCAACATTCAACAATTCATTAAGCTTTGCACATTTTATCACCTAAAATCTACTGGTTTTCCCTCATCTCCATTCTCACAGCTATTGCCTTTTAATATCTCCCCTATCTCTTGTTACCATTGAATATTCTTTCTAAAATGTTGCTACTTTTAGTACTAATATTATTATTATTAATTTTAAGTCATCATTTTTTCAAAAACTATTTTGTTCTAAAATGATGATTTCTCAAGTATGATATCCTATTTATTTAAATACTCAGCTCCTCATAGGTTATTTAGAACATTGTGGTATTTGCTATTATTTTTGGAATGAATAAATTTTATTTTACCAGAATAATGTTTGTTATAAAACTCGTTTTTTAACTTTTGTTTTCCTAGAAATAACCCCTTTTTCTTAGACAGTACTAAATCCCCCACGGAAGCTTTTGGCCCACCTTCCCATTTCCTTTGTTACCTTGGTAAATTAAGCAACTGTCTCTCACTTCAATTGTCAAGTTGTCTCTTTGAATCAGTTTTTTATCTTATGTACAAATTAATATACTCCACCACCAAATTATTAAAGCAACTCAAACTATGCAAGATATTAGACTTTCACACTTTGCTCTCACCCTTTCTAATCTCTCTTTTCCCATTCCTGCCAAATTTCTTGGAAAAAGAACCAATCTTTTCTTTCTATTAATCCTTTCAACCTCTCACACATCCAGGCTGCTGAGCATAGCTTGGAAAATGTGTTCGAGCTTACAGATGGATGCACTGGAAATTCATGGTTTGCAGGCTCAGCTGGGATCTCAAAATAGTTTAGGCAACCTTCTCCTTCCACTTAGTAAGGTCTCTACTGTGATTCACCTCAGCAGCTATTCTTATTCCGCACACACTTTCCCTATTCCTTCCCCCAGTGTATCCGTGTGGTCCTCTTTACTCTCAGCAAATAGCCGCAGTGGTTATTAAACTTGAAAACTTCAGCTCTTTATCTCTCCCATACACCCCTTTGATCCTCTAGTTTTAAAACATTTATTTTGCCTCCCCCATTCTAATTTTCTAAGCCATAAATCAAGTATTTGGGTTATTATTTTCTATTACATTACCTGCTGACTCCTGAAAACTCAACACTGTTAAGAATATAGGCTTTAAGACAGTTATTAGTTGTATATCATTGGACAAAGTAATTAACTTCTTCAAGCTTCACTTTCTTTAGATGTAAACAGAATAATGTACATCCATAAATTATTAAATAAGGTAATGTTTGTAGAATTATTAGGTTAGAGTTTGTCATGGACTGAATACTCAATCACTCACAAACTGGACATTATTTCATTGCCATTTACTGAATAACCATTATCAGTAGACACCATTCTGAAAAATATGAGGAAAAAATGTTGGACGAATCCGTTTTTTCTTCATGGAGCTTGTATTGTTTTTATGAAATTGCACATAAAAAGAATACATAATTAAGGAAGAATAGAATCTATAAGAGAAAAAAACAAATGGAGAAAAAATAAGTGTTCCATTTATCTTATCATCCATCTTAGTTGAAAACTTAAAGTCTTACTAAGCTGCACTGCCCTTAGAAGCTCGCAGTGCTTTGTGGAGACTTTATTTGAGAGGGACTCTCAACATTAGCTTACCCTGCCCATACCACCCTTAACACACTGGTTGGCCCTGGACATCCTCACTTACTCTCACCAGAGTCTCACTGTAGTACAATTTACAACCTTCTGTTGGACTGATGTTCCCAAAGCACAGTTCAAACTGTATTACTTATCTATTAATAATATTTAGCAGTTTCCCAACTAACTGCTTATTCTCAGCCTAGCACCCAAGGTCCTCCATATTGCTCCCATCTTTCCAGTCATACATGCCTTCAGTGCTCAGGTTTCAGGCACTCAGCCCTCTTCACTCTTTTTCAGCACTTCTCCCCGCCTCTCACTTCCTTTGACCCGTGGTAGTTTCTGACGAGTCCTCTCCTCTCTGTTGCCTTTTTCCTCTTTCTGTAAAATCTTTTTTTTCTTTTATCCTCATTGGTAAAAATTATCGCCAATGTCATGTTCCTTAGCAAGGTGTTCCTGTGGTCCTACAGGAAGTCTGATCTCGCTTTTGAGTATTTGCTGCTCTTTGATCTAGGGATAAAAAAAGCTTGTTAATCTCTCTCCTTTGCATTTTGCTTACTGGAGAACCCTTTTTCAAACCACCAGCTCGTGGCTCCTGGAGGACTGACTAGTTCTGAGGCAGTGCACTGAAGAGACCAAGGACGCAAAGAAGCCTTTTTCCTCTTCTTAATTACTTTTCTATTACTGAGAGTCCAAGATCTGATACAGAAAAATTGCTCAACAAATGTTTGCTGAACTGAGTCAATTAAATCAAGGAATTTAGCCTCTAATAAGTGTAACAACACTTGGCAATTTGGACTCTCGCTGAGTGTAACTCCAGGACCATACATACCTTATGGCCATTCCCCATCTTCATCTACAAGACATGTTAGCACATGTGATAAACCTTTATTTGTATTATATAATTTTGAAGGTTGAAGCTGCAATGATTACTGACTGGAATTTAATTTCAACAGGAAATTGAGGTGTAGTGAAACATCCCTATACAATTTACTTTAATGAGTGCAATAATGTATTTTTTTGAAGAAAAAGTAACTACAAGGTTTATCAACCAAGCAATGTGAAAATGAGATTGGCAACCATCTTCTAATAAGTAATTAAGAGAAATTGCATTTCTAGGGTTTGCTAAGTGTTGGAAGAGGTCATCAAGGGGATGCAGGTTGACCGTTGAGCTGGACCTGGACAATCCAAGTCTCCTTGTCATGTCTCCAGTCCTTGGAATGTATGTTCTGCCCACTTTTCCCACAATGGGAGCCATTAGCAAGAATACAGCCCTGAGAGAGCATTGTGCTGTTGAGATCATCTGAATGGCACCTGTCACAGCACACAGTTAAGATTTCTTAATAAGATTCTAATACTCAAGGGGGAGTATGGGGGCAGGGAGATCTATCCGTCTTGCCTCACTCAAAACAAACCTCTTCAGTTGCCTTGCTTATTACACCTGCCACCGACCAATTTACCCTGGTCTCTCCTTAGGAGACAGTTTGAGAGAACCAACACCAAGTTGACCTCAAATGCTCTCCTCCTGGGAGCATGTGGAAAATGAAAAACTAGTTTGATTTGCAATACTTTGTATTTTTTTAAAAATTATGGTTTACCAGCAGTTGATCAGTGAACAAGTCACTTTAAGAAGAAAATCTTAACGTTGAAGGGATGAACCAGGTGTGAAATGCCCTATTTGATACAGTTGGACCCTTTTGTGGATTTATGCCACAAAATTAAAAAATATATATATATACACTGAAGTCTGACGCAGGCTCTAGTTAAAAATGTCTACAAGCATCACCCCCTTTTCCTTAAGAGAAATAAAAAAATATAAATCATTATTTTTTCTAGACTAAAATGAACAAGTTTTAACATCAGTCAGTATAATGGGACATTCTTTAATTGATCCAAGCCATACAGGCTACCGAAGGCATCACGGTTACTAGCAAAAAGCTTTCTCAGTGTTTGCAATTTGGCTCCGGAATTTCTCCTATATATTTGAATTAGAATGATTTTTATCATTCATTCAACTCTGTAGTCATTTTAATTTTTGATGGCTAGGAAGTGCAAGTGTATGATTTTTAATTAATATCAACTAGATAAGATGGGTTATATTTTTAAAGTACAAAAATCTGCAAAAACACTAAGCTTGCTTTGAACCTCTGGTCTCTCAAATCCCTATGTCAAAGGGAGATAAAATAATGAAAACTACTTGGCTAAACTGCTGGCAAAACTCCTCTTGTTTGTACCTCTCTTGGAAAAGACCCTTGGGACTAGCAGAGGAATCCTTGCTATTGATTGGCTGGTTAAATAGAGGACTATTAGCTTCAGACGGCTAGATTGATTATACAGCAGCAGCAGGAGCTGAGACTCAGAGCTGAGACAGCGTCAGGGTGAAAAGCAGAGAGGGGGAAACGCAGGGAGGAGGCAGGCAGTGCACGTTCCAGAGCATCACTCTGTGACTGCTGGTGCCGATTATCTTGCCTTGCTTCCTACGTAGCTCCCCCAGTCAACAACTTACTGAGGTGCCTTTTCTCTTCCGAGAGGATGTCAGCTCAAAGCCCCAGCCAGGAATAACGGACTTCACCTTGGAATAGTTCATGTCACTCCTGCATCATTAAAGAGGATTTTGAAAAGAAACAGAAATCAAGTCCTCCCTCCAGTCTCACTTTGATCCAAAATTAAACAGAAACTGTTTCCTGCTTCAGGTAAGGAGAATGCATGTTTATCTGTGGATCCTTTTCAGTCATTCGTAGTAAAATGCATCACAGCTTTGCATGGTTTAAAAACTGAGCTTGCAATGAAGTATTAAATTTAGTGTAAGATGAGAGCATGTGGATTAAAAAAGATGTTGATACATCTTTATATGAATATGGATATGTATTCCTTTTTATAAATATCACCACTTGATTGTAAGTTCATGTAGCAAATACACTGTATGAAGAAGAGAAAAATAAAGTCTCCACTAAAAAGAGAATTTTTGGTGACAACCTTAAAATATGTTCACATATATTGTTCTTAGCTGTTAAATAACTTTGAGAAATGATAGCATACTATGCAATGGCCACTGCTGTGTTAATTGTTCACCACTATATTTCATGCAGGCATAGAAGCTGCTATGGGCTTTCAAGTGATTGTTGGTGTTTAATATTGGTATAAGTCTGTCTTTTGATTGCAATCTTAACTCTGCAACAAAAACATGATGCATCTTAAATAATGTAACATTAGACCGCTGTCTTCTTAAGGCTAAGTTATTGATGGGCAGCATTTGGGTGTAAGAAACTACTGAGGTAAAGTAGACTGGAGATGTTAATCTATTTAGAGTTTGTAGCTAGAGCTGCAGTTGTATCAATTAGTGTTTTAAGTGTCATTGATGCTACATGCTGGTAAAGTGCCTGTGAATGTATAGAAACTTTGCACATATTAAATTCTCTGCTGGGAATTTTTTTTCTAGGAAAGCAATCAAATGGACTGGGAATGATGGTTTGGGCAATACAGTGCTGATGCATTTGATTGACCTTAGGTTCCTAGGTCACAGATGTCACTTGCTAAAGAGACAACATTTATATCAAACATAAAGGATTTGTGTCATCTTTACTGGATTAAAATGGTTTGTAATATGTTTAATGTCGATGTGTTAGCTTTTGCATCAGTGAGGAGGGATATTCTGCCCTAAAAGCTTTTCTGGTTGTCCTTGTGACTAAAGTTTCCAGGATCACTTCTCTAATCGAAGATCCAACTGACATCTGTGATAAGTTGGCAAAACATTGTAAAATGTTATTCAATGTTTAAATAAGGAAATGATTGCCAATACTCTTGGGAACCAGCAGAGCTGAAGTTAGGATTGTCACATATTTTGAGTTGCTGTGTTTGTGTATGTGTTTCACCCTTGTTGGGGATGGAATAACAACATGTTTAAAGAACACACTTTATGATAACATTAATTTTTTCTTCTAAATGTGAACCAATGTTTTAGTGCTTTAAAATAATATGCATAACTACTTAGATATTTCAATTTTAATAACCCTATAAAACAAAATTATTGTGTTGTTATAACTTTTTAAAAGTACAGCTTGTCTAAGGGAATATAAATGTATGCTAGAGAATATTGAATTTTTGTCTTTGAACTGAGTCATTTAAAAAAATTAAATATATTGCTTTTGAGTATTTTGTTTGAGAGACTAATGCTAAACCATTAACTAAGGGAGGTGGCAGTTACAGTAAACCATATATTTATGCATATAGTAGCAATATTATATGAAATCCACACAGCAGATATATTATATACTTGTTTAATTATTGGTTTGCTTATATTATACTATGCAAACTTTTGTACAACTTATTTAAATTTGTGCTTTTAACCAAGCCATTTTATTGTTTATGCAAACAATATAGCATTCCTGATCAAAGGACATAATTAAGGTTTAACTAGTGTATCTAGTGATTTTTAAAATTAACACACAATGTTAATTAAAATCCTGTAATTTCTGTTGCAACAATCTTAAGTGTCTATCCTATTTATACAACACATTTTTATAGCATTTACTTACTGGCCATATAAGGTATATACATTACAGAAAACTACTTCTCATTGGCATTGTGTGCTTTTTACAAGACATTATATTTTAGCATATATAGATGTAAACATTCATCCTTATTTTTCTATCTATGGGTATGTTTGTTTTTCTTTAAAATATTTTAAAGTAATATCTTAAATTATGTACCTCTGGCACTTTGACATTCTTCTTAGCTTCCCTTGAAAATTTTTTTTGATTCTCTTTTTTGTTACCTTACAAATTCTGTCATCACTCCTATAAGAGGTTGGAAAAAAAGCAACTTTTTAAAATAATACCTCACCCTCAAAAACTATGTAATAAATATATCCCCTGCATTCCAGATCAATACTCCTCAGCACACGGTACTCAAGAAAAACAAGAGCCCTCGTACTCACACTCACAAGCATCGGCCAGAGTTTGAAATTTAGCAGCTTACTTAGTCAATTAGGTTTAGGAATTGTCACTTTTCTATGCATTTTTTGAAAGGACACATTTGACCTTTTATTCAACCTTCTATTCAATTCCACGGTATCAGATATCTGTCCTTATTGCTCATGTTGGTCACAGTGAACCAACAAGAATCGAGGAAATGCAATTTCCTCTTCTGTTTTTATAGCTCTCTCAACCATTAGGGGGCTCTTGCTTCCTATGTTTTACTCAGCAAACTGCAGAGAGTGGTTATAGAGCGTTCTTATTGTCCGAATTTTTAGCATGTGAATGCTGCTTGAAGCAGCCTTCTCTGTCCCCCCCCACACAAAAACATTTCAGATCACTAAGAATCCCTTATTTGTACAGGAACTACATTTATTCTATTTTCTAAATGCATCGTCTTTAAAAATTATTGTATATTAATAGTTTTTCAAAATAACAATGGCTTGAAAAATTTAAATGACTGATTTTAGGCAAATTCGGAGATTATAAGTGTTGCAACTAGCAACATAAGAAATGTTGAAAGAAGGAGAAAAGCTGAAGGGAAAAAAGTCCTTTACAGTTGTTTGTAAATATCTTTGAACAGCACAAAGAGAATGAGTGGCTCTGGGCTTACCTGCAATTGCTTCCAGAAGAGAACTGCAGGCAGGTGAAAGGGAATATCATTGCTTTGCACGAAAATAGACATGGATGGACTGAAAACACTAAAATAATCTCACTATCCATAAAATGTACTTTTAAATTCCAATTTGTTTTTCTTCATCACATTATATGAAGTTTTCAGGAATACACACAGAGGTGATGGGAGAGTAGACTATTGGGCAAGGGGTGTTGCTTATGTCCTTTTGGAAAGCCACGGATATGGAAGGTACTACAGACTGTTCAAAACGGAAACACATTCCTCTCAGCTCTACAGGACTTGTCCATGGATTAGCCGTTAGTCAACATTTAATAAATTCCAAATGCAAAGGCAGTCTATTTAGTGGCTTCAGGCTTTCATCAAATTATGCAAGCTTCATGGAATGGGAAAGAAGGGTCATATACCTTCTGAGAGAAATTTTATTTAGGCAAGGGAGAGAAGGGGAGAGATTTTGAGCAATGGATCATGGAATTTCAGTCTTTACTAGAGTGGCATGTTGACTTATCAGGGTAAAAGAATAATTGCCTAAATGAAATAGGAAAGTGAAAGTGATAGACTGGTGTTTTAAAAGTAAACATACGAGTGTTTTAATTTTGTTTGAAAATATGCATACTTGCTAGTACTAAACTTTGAATGCAACTAGTATTATATATAAACATACATATACATTATATGTGTGTGTGTGTGTGTGTGTATAAACATGTATAAATTGTGTTGGAATCATCCCGAATCTACCTGGTACAAATTAGTGGTTCCTTCTCATAAAACTAGGTTTTGGTAATATGAATTATTGAGTAATAAGACTTGAGTGGGAACACAAGTGCTACAGATTTGATTTAATCAGCCTAAAATATTTTGAGAATCTATTGATTTAATCAGTATAAAATATTTTAAGAATGCTAAATTATTTAAAGAGATATTGTATTTTATGTTAAAATAGCACAGCACTGGAGATGGAAAAAGGTACTGAATTAGAAAAATAACACAAAGCCCAGAAAATGTGGTGACCATACATAAATTTTTTAATGTTGCAAAATTTTGTCCAGAACCAGGTGATAAAAATAACAATGCAAGTTAAATACTTACATTTTCAATTCCATGGGAAATGAGTGGAAATACCACTGACATGGAACATCTCTCTGCCTCATGTGGTATGGAGAGGAAGGCCTGTAGAGATGTAGGAAGTTGGGAAATTGGTGACTGGTGTGGGTAACTGCTAATAGGGTTGGGCTAATATCAGGTTTTCAAAGGAAACAAGGTAGCTCATTCCTACTGAGTTTAATCAAATGGTTTGAGATAGTTGATGCTGATAATTGGAAAACATGAATGTGTTTATATTACAGTCATTGTCACTATTACCAATGCACCAAACAGGACTCTGTTTGATCATTCATAAGCCTGTTGGTCTTTGTGAAACTATGTCTGTGTATGGCTGGGTAAGAATGTGTATATATAGAGGCACAGTTGTTTTATAGAGTTTGAATAGCATGAAAACACAGCAAATCACTTACTGTGTGACATGATTTGTGTTCTATATTTTCCAGTTCTAATTTTAATAAATTACCCACACTGTATCTAATTTTGCCTCTACCAATGACATACACACATACACACATACACAGACATTGATGATTATCTCTACTTATTTAGGATCTGATCTTAGATTGATCCATATTATATGCTGCTTCTAATGGGCATTGTTTACTATCCATTGGAACTGTGTCTTAAGTCATGCAATTGAATCCTTAAACCTTGTTGTTTACTCAACTCCAGGAATGGAGAGGAATGTGGCACATGGTTACTGACCAATGGAAGATAATGTATTAGACCAAATGCATACAGT
The DNA here is from genome assembly GCA_004027735.1 of Carollia perspicillata. Lineage (NCBI taxonomy): Eukaryota > Metazoa > Chordata > Mammalia > Chiroptera > Phyllostomidae > Carollia > Carollia perspicillata. The sequence goes on from PVKM010013151.1 coordinate 17,016, forward strand.
TTATTAATGCAGAGACTGGATAATGTATAAGTAGAAGTAAGCATTCATGGTAATACTCGGTTACTAGATGTGCAATGTTACTCATCTCCACTTACACTCATCCATGCTTGGCAAAAACAAAGGAAGTGGAACACGTGGCCATGAACCGCAGTGCATAACAAATAACATTTTACAGCAAGCATGGCAGACGGGTGTTAAACAGCTATGACGTCTACATTTTTCCAAAGAATAAAATTAAATTTTTAGTTAAGTTTTAGTTTTACTGAAAAAATGAGAGGAAAAAACAGAATTACATATACGAAGTCTATCTTGAAGGTATCCAGCCATGTGATGTGAAATAGAGATGTTGACTGAAGAAGATACAAGATACAAGAATCATTGTACACAGAGCAATGATATCTCATTCCCCATCAAAGTAGGAACCTTGAGACCTCACACAATTCTCCCAGTGTCATTAGGAACTGCACAATGATGTTCCTTCTGTTCTGGTAGCAGAAGCTATGGAATGGATTTTGCCATGACATATTTCATGCCAAGATCCTTTGTCAAAATCTCAGACACAGTAGTTTTTGAAATCTCCAGATCACCTTCTAGTTTTTGCAACTATCCACCACCCATCGTTGTTGATTGCAGCCCATATGTGTTCAACATTTTCAAGTTGAAATGTAGCCCTTCTGGAATGTCGATCCCTTTCAACAGATTTGCAGCCCTTCTGGAATGTCGATCCCTTTCAACAGATCTTCAACTATCTTTGAAGCATTTGTGTCATAATTTTATTTGTGCTGCACTCACTGCATCATCCAAAAAAGCCTTCTGAATCATCCGAATAGTTTCCATGGAAGAAGGTTCAAGCTTAATGCAAAATTTGATGCAGCTTTGTTGCTCTACTCACTCAGTCATTTTGAATGTGATGTCCACACGGTACATATGCTCCCTCAATTGTGTCTACAACCCCCACTGCCTAATACAGTGAAATCATCATTGTTCACACATGTGTACTCCAGTCCATTCTCCTTGGTTGCCAGGTTACATTCATGTCATGCAAACTGTTCTCATTGTATTAACAAGGGCTGAGCTTTTTACAGACAGACCTTATACTCCTTTACCTCTATCTCCTTCACTCTGCCAGTTCTCCCAATTATTAACATCTTGCAATAATGTGGTATATTTGTTATGATGAATGAGCCATTATAAATAAATTATCATTAACTAATGTGCATAGTTTAGGAAGTTTAGGGATCACTCTTTGTATTATATCTTCTGTTGGTTTTGACAAATGTATCATGACATATATCCACTATTGTAATTACATACATTAAAGAACAGTTTCACTACCTTAAAATTCCCATGAGCTCTACCTGAATAAGTTTTCTTTCTTCCATCTCCTTGAACCTCCATCTTCTTCTTCTTCTTTTTTTAATATCTCCATTGTTTTGTTTTTACATGAATATCATATAGGTGGAGTCATATACTGTGCAGTCTTTTAAGACTGGCTTGTTTCACTTAGCAATATGCATTCAAAATTTGTCCATGTCTTTTTTTGTGTCTTGATTAACTCATTTCTTTTTATTGCTGAATAGTATTCTATTGTATACATGTACCACATTTTTTTTATTTGTTTATCTACTCAAGGAAATCTCGGTTGCTTCCAAGTTACAACTATAATGAATAAAGCTGTTATAAACATTCATGTGCAGGTTTTCATGTGAACATAAGTTTTCAGTTCATTAGGGTAAATATTTATGAGCATCATTGATTATTCATATGGTAAGAGTGGGTTTAGTTTAGTAAAAGAAAAACAAACAAACTGTCAACTTCTCTTCCAAAGTGGCTGTACCATTTCACACTTCTACCAGCAACGAATGAGCTCTATTGCTCTATATCCTCACTGAAATCTGGTGTCAGTGTTTTGGAATTTAGTCATTCTAATAGGTGTGCAGCATATCTGGTTTCTGGCACATGCTTTTGATTGATAATAGCTGCTTATTCCATGTTGAGAATAATTATAAGGCATATCACGGATCTCTAGGAAACATGTCCAGAATCAGTTGGCGGTGTTTCCTTGCCAAGTTGTTTTTTCTCCTTTGCAGGACAGGAAGTGTGTATGTGGTTGGGGGGAGGGGGAGGTATTCCATTACTTATAACATACATTTGTTATTCATAGTATAGAGCTCTTGCAGAATGAGGGTATAAATTAGAGCAATCAAATAACTTGGTTACACATTTGTCAATTATTTGATATTAACAATAATTTTATATTTTAAAGCACTACAATTGACTTAAATGTCATAATTTAGTATATTCAGTTCCATATTGCACTTTCTAGCTCTGTTTCTCTGGGGATAGAAATATCTAGCATTATACTGCTTGTAAGAGAAAATCCAAAATCCTTAGGCAGATAGAGATTCTTCATAATCTGGCCTGGACCAAAAGTTCTGACAACACTGCTGATTGCTCCAACCTCAAGCTAAGCTATATTTTCTCTATCCCCGAAAGTGCTTCCTCTCAGCTTTCAGTTTCTGCCTGTGATAATCATTCTATTTCGATTGGTCGTCTTTATCATCTCTACTATTTCAAACATTATCAGTCTTTCTACAAATCCTTATTTAGAGTGATTCTATTGTTAATCCCATAAGACCTTGCATTGTTAAGTACACATTTACTATGTCTCTATCACATCTATCTCTTCAAACTACATAATTCAGAAAGGGAAAGAAAAATTTCACATTTATTTTGGAGTCCTCAAAATACAATCGATGTTTATGTTCATTATTAATGCACATTAGTTGAAGGAATTAATCAAGACATTGGTTCCTATTAATATAAAATATGTAAGTTTTTTGCAAATGTTTTCATGTCTGCAATTGTCTTCACCCCTCTTGGTTTCATTTAAAAGAGTGGTGTTACAGTTGGTGGAAGGTCTTGTGTTTCATTCCTTACATAGAGGAAGTACTTATACAACTTGTGGCCAGTCTGCTTACCTTCTCCACACCTGCTTTCCTGGATTGTGTCAGGTAAGCTAATGTGCACATGTCCTTTAAAGACAGAAAGTGCTATGTGTGAACACAAGGATATTATGCAGTGCATATTATCAAAAATCTCTCACAAAACCAAATTTAAAGTATTTGGTGAAAGAGAGTATTTTAAGGCAGAAAATACAAGGTGAAGATTTTTTTATGCTCCCTGTTGGGGTGTTCCATTTTATTAAAAAGAGGTTGAAAAAAGAGCCAAAGGATTGAGCTATTTTACTAACAAACTAAATACATTTGGGAAATCTCCTGCAACAGTAGAGAGCTAAATGTGCATCTGAAGCATAAATCAAACCACCAGTCTCTGCATATATTTTGAGGTCCTGCAAAATACCACATAGGAAAAGTATTTGAAGTTCCATTGTCTTCTTTCTCCTCCTTCTCTGTTGTTAGTATGAGCATTGGCGTGCTTATTTCTTATAAATTCACTTACTTATATACTGCAATGCTCTTTCTTGACATTTATTTAATAATTTATATGTGCTTTTAATATTATTTTTAATAAAATTTAGTTGTTGGCTGGTAGAGGTACCCAGGGTATAATTTATACCACCTACTTTTTGAATGCTCCTGTCATAAATCAATATAACTTTAACTTCCTTGGCCAGAACTGGAAAACCGAACAATTCATTGCTAGAAATACTGCTTGATAAACCATTTCTTAAATCTACTGAGGACAGAGTACATTGACCTATAGCAGCAAAATTATCACTGAGAACATTAGAAGTTTTCCAAAATACATCTCTGAAGCCCAATTTTGAAATCTATTTGATAGAGGGAAAAAGAGAATGGAGAGTTAAATGTCAAATTCAAGTCTTTTTGTCTCTGAAGGTTTTATTTTTTTGAAACATTTTGTTATATTGCCTCTAGAACCTTAGAGAAGGTTTTTGGGGTGGGTGGGAGAGGTGGGGGTGGTGATGGTGGGTCTTTTTTGTTGTTGTTAGTTTGATTTTAAATATCTGTTAGCATGAGGTTCGTCCACTTTTTCATAAGGAAAATAATGTTATTTATCTTACCGAGATGATCCAAGGTTCTAAGGAGGTCATAAAGGTTAAAAAGTCCAGAATAGTGACTGATATAATCGAAGTCATAAAAACAACAGCAAAAAATTATATTTACATTAATTCCTTCTGAATCCACAGTGCTCGAAAACAATGACCTAGCACGTCTTTCTACTAGCATTCACCTAAGAAACCTTCGCTGGGCAGGCTATAGATGGGTATGAAATTTAATTCTTAACTATTCGAGTGGCTTGAAAGATGAACCAAGAATAAATGAGAGGTTCCCAATCTAAGACACGTGAAATGAAATCATGCCTCTAATTAAAATATTGTTTTTTAGGCCCTGGCTGGTGTAGCTCAGTGGATTGAGCGCGGGCCTGCAAACCGAACAAAAGCGGTTTGATTCCCAGTCAGGGCACGTGCCTGGGTTGCAGGCCAGTTCCCATCCCAGCAGGGAATGCACTAGAGACAACCATACATTGATATTGTCTCCCTCTCTCCTTCCCTTCCCCTCTAAAGACAAATAAATAAAATCTTTAAAAATAATAATAAAAAAATAAAATATTGTTTTTAATTCCAAACATGTCCCTCCATCCTCTCACAAGGAGGGAGGCTGTTGAAACATTTCTCCTTCTCCAGCTTGCTTCCTGCCAACTTCTGGGAAGGAAGTAATCAGTGCAGGTGGAAGGCAGGATGGTGGAAAGAGACCTTTGTGGGGTTTTGCTTGGTTGTTTGCTGCTCTAGTCAGCATTACTGCAGTCTTCTTCATTTCAACAGCAGCAATGGATTCCACTGGCACTCGTTTCCTGTTTGCAGCTACCTTCGTCCTCACAGAACTGGGCTCCTTGTGCCCCTCACTGCTCACACCACTAAGGCGAGCTGTGCCCTCTTCCTCTTGCAGCAGGAGCCTTCCCTATCTTTTAGGTTCTCGTGTCTTTAATAAGCAACTGGCCTTTAGAAAACAAAATAGTTTGAACCTCTTTGTTTAAAAGAAGGTGGGGAAAATACCTTAAGACTGTAGATTAAAGCTTTGCTCCTGTCACTGTTTTTAAAAGCACTGACTTGAATATGAAAGCTCATAGGAAAAGAACCAAGAAATTCTTTGTTCTCCTAGCCTTAAGGGTGGTGACTGCTCCCAGCGTTTCTTACCATTTTTTTCTCCTCACTGTCTGCTTTTTGCATTTCCAGCCTTCCAAGGTATATATTCAACTTTCTGTTGAAAATTGTGGTTTCTGTTTTCCTGACTGAATAGTGACTGAGGAAAGAGATGGTACTTAAAGTTGATACTGGAAGAATTGGTACCAAGAGGAGGTGGGGTCCAATGTTGGGTGCAGGGAATTGGTTTTGTTATAGTGGGCAGTTAGTTAAGTATTAACCAAAAACAAAGGAACAAACCAATAAGTAGTTATCTGACTAAACCTGATTAAGGTTTAAAGTCACCCTGAGGAGGCTGCCCTACAAATGGGGAGAAGGAGAAATGGTGCAGAGGAATTTTCACTAAGTGCATGCACTGTAGACACCGAGATGTTGACCACAAAGGGGAGGAGACACACCTGAGAAAATCTGGGGAAAAGATTGAATAGGATAAGGATGTAAGCCTGTGAAAAACCAGGAAAGAGATTAGACAGTTTGAAAGAAAGCCTGCTCTCTCCCAAGCCCATGGAAATATAGGGAAGCTTAGCAAAGGCCCTAGCCTTTCTTTAGCAACCTTGTAGGCAGGAGCACAATGCTGATTTGGGTCCAATGGGAACAGAAACGAAGCTACACTACTGGATCCTTGGATGCCTGGGTAATGGCATAGAAGCTCTGGGCCCTGCCCCTTCTACTGGGCTTAGTGAGGAAAAGTATGGGCCTGTGGCCCCAGAAACTGGATTTCTTTGTCAGTGAGATGAATCTGAATGGCCTGGTCTTGCCTGAGGACAAGACCTCAGGTGTGGTGTATCTGGGTGCAGATTTCACAATGCCAACTGGCTTCTGCTGCTAGACCTGCCAAGGAAGTGCCTTGTGGAGCACACCTGCCTTTGCAAGAGGGCTCTGAGAAATCTCACCACTATGGTTTAAATTCCTCCTTTGCAACTATCTCTGAAATTCCTTTCCTCATGGCTCCACAAGAACCTATTCCCACACTGTCCCAGGGCAAACTCACCTTGGTCCCAGTCTTTCTCCGGTAACAGTTTGCTCATGTCTTTGGCCATGAGTATGTACTGAAATATTTGTTAGGGATAAATAGGATAAAAGTACTTTATAGCACATAGTGGCTTCCCAATTAATCAAATAATGAATCATGTTTCCTTGGGATGAAGAGCCTATTAATACAGCAAAGTTCTGGAAGCCAAGTTGTAAATGTTGTTCACTATTTTTTATACTGATGATTACATGACTATAATGTAGAATACTTGTTTTAACTGAACTTGGAGTTTCCAGATAAAACAATCAAACATACCACACACAAAAGCTCATAGCTTTAAGCTGTTAAATCAGATCATTGCAAGAACACCATAGATCTTCCAAGGCCATGTGAGAGGGTTTGAAGTAAATTGAGAAATTTTATTTCCTGCATTTTCTAAGCCTCTCTCATCAGCACAGCCATTTTTTTCTCCATCTGAGGAGACTAGTCTTCCCTTGCCTGAAGATTTCATAATATTCATCTGATAGCCTTGTCCCTCCAAGTTTGCCCATTTTCCTCAAATCTCATCCCCTCCCTTATCTCCTGACCCATAATTAGAATCAGAGCTTGTCTAGAACTCAGCATGTTCTAGAAGAATACATACAAAATCTGATGTAGAAGGATGCAATGTACTTCAAAATAATTGCAAGGTTTTACTAATCGATGTCAGGAAAATATGTGAGGGATCATATTCAGACAATGGACAGCAAAATGCAATATTAGTTCAGGCTGAATTTATTAATATAGGTACATCTGACAGGCAATCTGTATTTAATAAGTTTGACTGCATATCTAAATGTAGCACTAAAAATTTATTTTTTAAGTTTACTGAAATGTGTATTCAACAGTGATCTACATTCAAAAAGCTCAGAATGCCATAATTTATTTATAAAATAGAAAAATGCAAAGGCTTAGAGTGATAAGATTTATTACATCCCATTCCCACTGAGACTTTCAGAGGATACCCTCTTCATAAACACATTCAGAAACAATTAGGAGGCGAGCGTACTAGACATTTCCAGTACCACTTGAAATGTTCTGTGGTATTGGAGATGTCACCATTCAATCTGCATTTGTTGCCACTGTGTTGAGTTCCCTATATCAGATGGAGATATTCCAGACTAATAGAAGCCAGGTTGATTGCCAAGGCTAAGATGATGCACCATACAAGCAGCAGGGATAAATTATTCATCAGGTTCTTTTTATTTCCAGGGATCTTTGCTGATAGCCAATGTATAATGCTGTTTCTACTAAAATTTTAATATATACAACAACAACAACACATTTATTGTCTTGGCGAGAAACATGACTTGGATTTCCATTATGGAGAGTCATGCACAACATCCCACACAGTTCCCAAAACAAGGTCAGTTCACATATCTGTAACAGCTTGATTGACAGAAACATCAGGTTCTCTTAAGTAAAGACCGGCCACATTGCCCCAAGTATACTTTTTAAAATTTCCTTCACACCTTCTTCAAAGGAACCTATAGTTACCAACTAGGGTGACCATGCATGGGCAGTGAGAAAAAAATCAATTCCTGAGAAGTTACTTACTGGCTGTAAAGTGATGCTAATTGCTGATGGCTCAGAATACCTGGTGACCTACCCAGCGGAAGATTACGGTGACCAGTAATATGTGAAGGTTTGAACTACTTTTGAATCACAGGAGGCTCAGTTATTTTGTTAACACACTCTGTGTTTTTTTCCCTAACTCATGAAAGTATACTTAATATAATAATTAATTGGCTAATGGTAATGTTCTTGCATTAGATTTCTGACACTTAAAGTAAAGATATGTCAGAAAGAGCCAAGTAAAAGTTTAGGAGAACGTTTCTCCTCCAAGATAGCAAACATCATACTGTATGTAGCAATTGCCATTTTTAAAAATGCAAGATGCTGTGCAAAATGAGAGAGGCAATGAAGAAATCAGTTACTTTTTTGTTTGTGTAATATGAAGAGGGATTCTAGAGAGCTGGGCATTTATGTTGTCTCTAAAATAAGAAAAGTACACACAAAAGACATGTGGAAAGAGGAAGGCTATTCAGAATGACCATGGAAGGCTGGAAAAAGTGTCTGTAAACAAGTATGTGAGGTACACTGTTTTTATGAGCCTATAGGCCCTAGAGAAGTGGACAAACAGATTACCAGACTATATGTACTATGTGAAGGAATATGGACGTTTTGGATGACAAACCTTCAAAGGTTATTCATCCATGGAGTTGACAATCTGATTTGCTGAAAAGTATAAGTGGTTATCATAAATATTAATAATTATAATAAAATACACATAATTGGGGCCTTTTTTATGATTGGAGAATGTTGGGAAAAAACACTGGAAATAGCCTTCTCTACTAACTTCTCCCATTTTAAATTTTAGTCTGAGTTAGGTTAGAGTTTCATTATGTTTTGGCTAACAACAAGAGTTTAAAGAGCTCTGCTGGGACCACTACTGTACTACAGCTAATATAAATAAATGAGTTGCCTAGAGCAATAGAACTTCCTCAACAAACCAGTTAGTTTTTATGCAGACGAAGCACATTCTAGATCTGTCACGACCAGCTGTTCAGTTTAAACTTGTGACCGAGTATCAGAACTACGTCAGCAAAAGATATTCAAATACAGTGAACACTAACTACAAACGTATTCACTAGCATTTATAGTTTTCTCTTTCTCTTTATTTATTAAAAACAAATTTAACTCACCAATAATTAAATGGATGAATGTTAAAGGTACATTGTAGGCCTAGTCATTATATGCAAGTATCATATCTGTTGAGTTAAAGATCAAAACAGTGCTCAGAATGCTCACCAAACAAAGAAAATGTGTGTCATATTGTAACTCATAAAGTTTATCTATTCACGTGTTTAGATGATACTTTTATGTATGTGCTCTTACAAACTTAACACGAGAAAATATTTCCTGTTGACACAACATGCTTTGACCTACCCCTGCCGCCCCCTGTTTTCAGTTGTGTGGTATTGTGATAGAGTCACATGCATTTTTTTGCTGTCATGCTAATAAGTCCTATACTAGTGATCCATCCAGTGTGGAGGCAGACCTTGCCACTTTGGTGGTTAGGTTCTCCATGTCTTAAAGAAAACAATGCGCCGGGTTGGAGGAGTTAGTATATCATAATAAAAAGTTCCTACTCGAAGTATGGTCCATGTGCCAATGGAATTGTCATTAACTAGGAACTTGTGAATAAAGGTAGAAATACTCGAGTCAACTGAACTGTCTGTATTTTCACAGTATCACCAGGGGACTCCTAGGCATTGTAAAGATTGAATAGTGCCAAATAAAATTAGTTATTTTATGATTTAAGCCTATTTGTATTATTTTTATCAGGTTATACTAGTAGATCTTTCAACATTTTATATGAAGTGATCTGACTTGGATTAAATTATGGTAATTATGTCTTTATATATTTCATATTATTGAAATGTTAACTAATAAGCTTATTTCACATTTTGTTTAATAACTGAGCTATTTAAAACTACTCTGAACTATTTCCTCAAATATTCCCACAAACTGATTCTAAGAAGTTTTCTCAGGCATTATTAAAAAAGTAATATCCAATAATCCTTCTGATAGATGTCATTTTTGCTACTCCTTTTCCCCAAGCAATTTTAAAATTCTTGATACTAATTTCTATTTCTCCTTCAAAAATTTATTTTATATATTAACTATTTTGAGTAAAAAATCAATTTCCACCAAATTTCTTGGCCCTTTAGGTTTGTGAATGTTCAATGTAGGTCACCTATTTTCTATTATAGACCTCCAGTTTTTACAGGACAGTCTTTTATCTATGAATTTTATAATTAACATTTTCTAAATTTTATCATAAAATCTTTTGATATTGTAAAAATCACTGCCTCCCCCTTCTGTACACAATAGACTCTGATTTGAGACATGTCATATAGATTTTAGCATAATATAGAATTAATATTTTAAAATAAATGTGTGATGTCATTTTGTTTTAAAAAAATTTGAAAAAATTATGTATTTCTGATAAATGAAATAAGTTGGTAATAAGATATTGCAAAATAAGAATGAATAATGAGTTGCATATATTAACGTGCTCATCCATGGATTTGGAATTATTTGTTAAAGGAACCATCTTTCACTGCATCTTTTACTTTTAAATCCTCCCTGCTGCACTCTTAGTTCCTCCTCCCTCCAGCCCTTGGCACTTGCTGATCCTTTTATTGTCTTTATAGTTTTGCCTTTTCAAAAATGCCATATAGTTGGAATTATTCAATAGGTAGCTTTTTTCAGACTGGCTTTTTTTTCTACTGGTAATATGCATTTAAGTTTTTTCTATGTCTTTTATGATTTCTTAGATCATTCATTTTAGCACTAAATAATTTAATTTTCTGGATCTACTAAAATTTATTTATTCTGTCACCTACTAAAGGATAACTTAGTTGCTTATAATTTTTGGCAATAATGAATAAAACTGCTATAAACATCTATGTGCAAGTTTATATGTAGACATACTTTTTCAATTCAGTTGTTGTGTTATGTGGTGAGACAAATAGGTTTTGCAACAAACCTCCAAACTGCCTTCAAAACGGCCTTACCATTCTGAATTTCCACCAGCAGTGAATGAGAGTTCTTGTTGCTCCACATCCTCCCCAGCATTTGGTGTTTTCAGTTTTCTGGATTTTTGCATTTTTAACAGGTGTATAATGATATCTTTTTAAAAATCTTTTTTATCTAGTTTTAATTTTCATTTCCCTAATTCCATATGATGCATGGATAATTTTTACATGCTATTTCCATCTGTATATTTTCTTTAGTGAAGTCTGTTAAGTGTTTGGTTCATTTTAAAATCAGGTTGTTTGTTTTCCACTTGTTGAGTTTTAAGAGCTCTTTGTATATTGCGGAGAATAATACTTTATCAGATTTGTGTTTTGTAAATATTTTCTTCTTATTTTCTTGAAAATTAATATAATTTTAGAATGTTTTCTTTAGTTCATTTACTGACTTGACAAACATTCATTGTGTACCTTTTACAAAGAGAAAACTTAATTTCTAATCCACTCCAAACTTAGGCTAATGGGAAGATATATTTTTTAAATGTCAGTTCTGAAAGGAAGAGATGTCATAAGGACCAGTTATTCCCAAGTGGGGGTATTGGTTAAGGCTACTTGGTGAAAGGAGCTGGTGGCAACGGAGATCTCTCTACTCTGATCTCTACTATTGAATTACCTTTAACTCTGTCTTTAATAGATATTTCTGCTTTTGTCTTGCAGTGTTCAAAATCATCAGATGATTCCTGAAATGTTATTTCAATCCTTGAATATTGTATGTTATATGTATCAAATTGTATTTGGCTTCAGATTTCCATGACATTTAATAAGCCATTACAGATGCAGTATAGCTATGGCTGTGGGTCCAGGAATTTGGAATATGGATTCCAAAATAGAGTGCCCTCTATGACTAGCTAAAAGTCATGAGACTCCATAGGAGCATCTATTTTTCTAGGGCAGGTCCCTTTAAAAATCATGTCTGTCAAACAAGAAATTCAGAACTCTGTGACAGCTCTGGAGTCTAATGGCAGAGAGAGTGCTGATGCAGTCCTTGAATTTTCCGTGATGACTTCTCACCTGCTCCTAGCAGCTGTTTATTGCTTGGTTCACTGGAGCATATGATGCTGAACCAAGCCATGGGTCAATAGAGTCATTTACAATGATCAACCCTCTGAGTGAAAGAGGTGATGAATCAACCAAAACTCCTGTAGGCAATAGACCTAGCAGGGGAATTTTGCACTTCAGGTAGTAACGTATAATTAAATGAATCAGCAACCTGCACATGTCCCTGATTAATTTTACTACCTTTGGAGAAAGCATGCAGCAAACTTTTAAATGTTTTCCTCCTTCATTAGGGATGTTAGTAGTTAGATAGCAAACTATGCAGAAAGCCTTTAAACCTTGACCTTGTAAGTATTTAGATAGTGATTTCTTGATCTTCATATTACCAGGTTTGAATCCAATAGTACCTTTAAGTCCTTCACATGTCTATATGAAATTTTCCTGTTATATTGAACTAAGAAAATATGCTATGCATGTAAGAAGTATGAAAAGTAGAATTATTAATACTTAAAATCATAACTGTCTTTTGAGTGTGTACTAAGCACCATGAGCCACACACCTTATTTGTACTACCTCATTTAACCTTCACAAGGAGCTCTGAAGCGGAGAATATATTTAGTCACGTTGATTGAAGCTGGGTTGATAATAAGGTTAATAATGTTTTCAAAGCTGTGGAGACCATAGCTGGGTCAATTAAAAACTTGAATATAGGTTTCTCAGCATTAAAGTTTGTGTTTCTAATTACTACATTATGAGCAAATAACAACATGACATTCATTGCTGGTTTTCATGAACTTAATGTGTAATTTCTGAAACTAGCACTTTAACTATTTTAAAAGATTGCTAGATTTTATTCAGTATATTACAAATTGATGTCTAAATTAAATAACGTATGGTATTTTATTCACAAGAGTAGCACTTATCATTGACTAGCAACAGTTAACATTTGGAATTCATAGAATGTGACAGCATGCTAACTGCTTATATGTGTGATCTGACTTAATCCTTATATTAACACTGAGGATGGGGTGTTATCAAATTATAATGAGCTGTTGGCTAACACATAATCTTCCTAAGTTTGAATAGAGAAAGGTATAACCAGAATTACATGGTTTTTCTGCATAAAACCCCTACACATTAATATAATCCTGATTTTTAAAAAATTTTACAGGACAAAATAATTTTGTATTTAGCACAATTGTGAGTGACTTCTGAGACAGTTAAGAAGGTGGAGTTTTTAGTTCTATGTAAGTATTAATCAAATCTGCCCATAGCCAATGTTCCTAGCTTCATGCCGAGATTTATCAACTCACATATTTGTTCAGTGCCTACATAGACTAAGCCTAAGGGTGGTGTTGGGTGAAGGCAATATGTTTCATAAAATGGGCCCTGTTTTTCTGCAGGCCATAAATATTTCTGAGACCTAATATAAGCACGTTCAAATGCAAATAGCATAGCCCTAATTAAATGAGTGTTCAGAAAAGTGCAACCCAAATTAGGGCATGATGTATGTTAAGTGAATTGAATTTAGAGAGGAGAAAGATCACTTAGGGCTAATGTGGTCCAATAAGGCCATAACAGGCAAAACAGATGGACTATATATAAAGCAGATGTCATGAGGTTTCCTGCTCCCTATTAAGCTTATTTTATTTGAAATCAGCCCACTTTCCCAGTGTCAAGCAATGAGAGATTTAGTGACTTCTCCAGGAGTTCTGTGAATTCCTAGAGACCCTCTCATTCAGTTTATGAAAGATCTCTCTGGCTCTCAAGTATTTTTTCTCCTGAATTGCATGAATTTGGACTTAATCTTTATCTCTTTTTGAGAAGTACACAACTCCTTCACAGATTTCACAAACAAAATACAAATGTAA
>PVKM010013152.1:0-30674 GCA_004027735.1 Carollia perspicillata
ACCCAGGCAGGTGCCCTGACTGAGAATCAAACTGGTAACCCTTTGGTTCACAGGCAAGCATTCAATCCCCTGAACCACACCAGCCAGGGAAAGGAGATGGATTTTTTTCTAGGATCTTCTGGAAAGGAACAAGCCCTGCTGACATTGCGATAACCCATACTGGACTTTTGACTTATGCAATTGTAAGAATATCCTTCCTATGTACTCTAATAGCAGCTGGCTGGGGTCATCTTTATCAAACTATGTATTAGGATGTTGACCTTGTCAGTATCACAGGCAGACTGTGCACTCCTAGTAGACACCTGTAGAATGCCCGAACATAGTAAACATGGAATAAGTCATGAATAATTTAATGTATAAATAGAGCACTAGCCATACATCTATCTTCTGTGCTTTATTATAAGTTAAAATATCCTTAGCTGTGATATTTGATTTTTAAATTAAAATGTCTTCCTCCTCTTTGTTTCTTTCTCTTTTATCTTCTTTCATCCTCTCCATTCTTTTTCTCGGTTTTTCACTCTTCCTTTCTTTTATTACATTTTTACCTCTTTCCACACACACATACAAATGCTTTGATATCTTTCAAATATGCCAATAGATTTGGCCATTGAATACTTTAAAATTTTTTCACAACTGTAAAAAACTGAGCTAAATGCAAATATATTATATTTTACAACTTAATGCAACTTATTGTCAACTAATTTATTGCCCATTTGTTAAAAGTTATTGGCAAAATAGATTATACGGACAAATAAATGGGAGAAGTTCAGTAGATTACATTTAAGGTGACAAGTATTCACAAGTTTTTACTGCAACTACTTTGAAAACTTTAACAACTTCTGAAGAACTGCAAGAGTGTACAAGTAAGTCCAGTGAGGTGTTTGGAAAGTATCTCAGGAGCCAACTGAGGGTGGTCAAGACGAGATTTTAGCATTCTGGGAATTGGGACCTTAATCTTCACTTCAAATAAGGTAGCTTCACATTTTTTCCTCATATCAATGCTAAGATTCTGTGTAATATTTACCTGAAACTTTTATAATGCATCTATGTTTAAAGTGCTGAATTTAAAGTGTGCCAGTTACTTAGTATAGATCTAAAATTCTGCATTTCTAAGTAAAATGTATACAATAAAAAGGAAGTGGTCATTAATAAGATAAAGTTTTTATTCCAAATAGTATTAAAATCTCCCTGTTGGATATTATTTTTTTCTTTTGTATACTCAGTGACAAGTGTGGGGAAAAGATTATATAAGAAAAGATGATGCACAAGAGGAAAAAAGAAATTCTAAACCAACCTATTGTGGCTTTAAGAGCAGGCAAAAACATATGATATGAGTGAAAACTATAAGAAAATATAAGGCACCAAAAGATGCTCTATAGGCTTATGAGTTTGTTAATTGGATACCAGAACTACATTATATATAAAAATTTACTGTAAAGTATGAGATATAAGCCTTAACATACCTCAAAGAATGTACTTCAGATGTTCTTTGACCACATGATTTGCGGTAGATAGCAATAATAAGCAAATTCTCAGAAAAATCTCAAGTTGTTTAAAATGTATTCAATATTTTTAGCTGAAACACAATGAATATGCAATATATTGTAACTTATGCTAATTCCCTGAAGCTCCACTGGGAGGAAAATATACAATTTTATTCACATAATAGAAACCTTGAAAAGTTAGCACTTAAAAATCTAAACATCAATTTGAGGAAGCCAGAGAAAGACAAGCAAATAAAAACAAGAATTATAGGAGAACAGAAATGGTCATTATAAGACAAGAAATTGAAAAAGTAAAAAAAAAATCTACAATAGTACAAAAATTTCTCCAAACTATAATGTTTTCATTTGAAAATATTAATGACCCTTTGGGATTACCAAAAAGATTAAACACAGAGAAGGGGTGCAGGTGTATATTACTAATATCCAGAATGGAGGTAGAGTATCACTTCCTACATTGTAGATATGAATAACAGATATTATCACGTGTTTTCTCTGAGATAAGAATTATTCTATCACCACTTCTGTTCGTCACCTGCCATGAAGATAAAAAGGTAAATTTAAGGAAGGGACTAGAAGGAAATAAATTAAATTTTAATTAACCACACATATAATTGTCTATTCAAAGAAATCCAAGTTAGCAAGGTCACCAAAGACAAAGATTAAACATCAATTGATTTATTTTAACAGCACACAGTAAATACAAAATACAATTTTGAAAGAAGTACATTTACATTATAATAAATAATCAAACAAATAAAATAAATCCGGCAAAAGTCATGTAAGATAAAACAATACTAAATATTACTGAATAAAGTATTAAAGGCCTTAAATAGAGATAAATCATATTTGATGTGTATAGCTTAAAAGATTTGATAATGTAAAGACGTAATTTTCTTCAAATTAGTTTGTACATTCAAACTCATCCCAATGAAAATATTAGGATAAAGTATGTGTGTGTGTATACAAAAATATGTGTGTATATGTGTGTGTACATGTGTGTATATATGTACACACACACACACATAGCTTCTTTTTGTCTCGGTGGTTCTTTCGGGGCGTTGACGACCAGAGCAGAGGCAACAGGCACTACACTGATCTGGGCCGGTCTGTGCTGAATGGTCAGCTTCACTGTGGTTCTCACACCCTTTCAATCACTGGTTGCTTTGGCTATGCCATCACCGTCCTTTTAGGGAGACAAATCCAAGGGGGCAATCTTGGGAGCCAGGGCAGACATACTTGAATACCTTGAAAAATAAAACAATTGTTTTCCATAATGTTACACTGCAAATTATTTTACTGTATTTAAATCACAAGATATGGTTGACATTTATAATAATAGCAGTAGAAGGAATTTGATTCTAGTTTTTGGAGACTGTTAGAAAATGGAAATTATATATATATATGAGTGCCAGCTGTGTTAGGTACTATTTTTTGCCCTAGAAAGGTAATGTATTATTTAATCTGACAATTTAGTAATTTAGTATGTGTTATTATTCTTCCCATAAAATGACGCCCACACTTAAAATGAATTTTATACCTTCTATGTATAATCACACAGAGAAAGAGTTAATCTATTCTAGCACCATTATACACAGATTCCAAATCTATTTGAACATTATCAGTGTGATTACTAATATTACTTTCACCAAGAATACCTCCAAAAATGCCATATTTGGGAGATATTAGAGAAAAATAACTTTTGGCTCATTTTATTACAAATGATATTTTCTTCTGGTAAGTCTGTAGGATTCAGAGCAAGCCAAAATGTTCTTAGATAAACCTTCATTTAAATTTCTTCTTAATTAAACTTCTATAGAAAAAAATCATGAACTTATATTGTAATATAGATAAAAATATTACATTTTTGTCTAGAGTAATGAACATCCTTACCCTCTAATTTTTGATAGAATGCAGTAAACAACGTTTTATATACAGGCCTTCAAATAAAAAGCAAACAGCCTAAGGGAAAATAGCCAGAGTTGCCTTTGGGGAATTCACAGATATCTCCTAGATAGCTGCCTTGCTTTTAAAACTCCGATGTGGTTCTCAGTCCTCCAATTTGCCTTATCTTTCAACAGTGTTTTCTGTTTTAAGAAACACTTTTTTGAAAACCTAAAATGGTGATCTCATTTCTCTTGGTGAAAGATTGTTCTAGGCAAGAGAATGTGAAAAATATTATGACAATTCAGAAGTACAGAAAAGTTCACAGAAAGCAATCTATGAAGGATTTTCTTGTTCCTGAAGAAGATAAAAGACAGATGTTCTTTTATCTGCTTCTTGATCCTTTCCTCTGCATGTCATGTTTTGAGATGGGACTGCCATCTTGGAACTAGTTGTAGAGAATCAACGTGCTAAGAAGGGCAGAGCTGGTTGCAATGTTCTTATTTAGCTCAGAATGGATGTTACCTGGAATTGCTCAACTTCTAATCTTTTTGGGGGGAAGGAGGATTTTCTGTAACTTGCATCCTCAAACATCATAACTTTTTAAATTTATTTTTATGTCATGAAGATCTACGAAACTAATCCTTTGCCAACTATAGTTTCTAAGTATGATCTCACCTTTAACAGGAACCTAAGCAACAAAAGAAACAAGCAAGCAAAATATAACAAAAGACATTGAAATAGAAAACAGGCTGACAGTAACCAGAGGGGAGGGAATTTCAGGGGAAAAGGGGAAGGGTTTACAGGAACAAGTATAAAGGACATGGACAAAAACTAAGGGGGGGTGGAAATGGGAGGGAGGTGGGGAGCACTGGGGGGGTGGACTGGGATGGGAGTAAAAGACAAAAAACTGTATTTGAATAATAATTAAAATAAAAATTTTAAAAAAGTAGAACATAAAGGCAGTTGGTATATTAACATTTTCTTTGACATAGAGAAACAAAGGAATCAATTTAGAAAGCAACTTTGAGTGGGCTTTCTTCCAGGAATACAAATAAAGTTCCTAATTTCAACAAGATTAAAGTTGAATCATCTCAAAACAACATTGGAGGTATTAAGATCCATTAATGGGCATTAGTGTTTTGCAAGAATAAAGAAATATTCTTATACTAATAAATGTCAAAAAGATGTGAAGATGTTTACATGACTTATTAACTGACATGAAAGTTTGAAAAATATGAATTTAATTCATGAAACTATAGTCAATTATGGTATATTTGAGGGTGTAACCTTAGAATCTAAATATAGTGACGTATGTGGTCTGAACATGACTTTGACTACAGGAGGCTGAATTCACAATAAACTGCACCCTCTTTACGGCATCATTTTGAAGATAGTGTGAAGACTCGTAACACAGGAAGAGAAATTGCAAAAAGAGAAGTCAAGTGGCATTGGCAGTAGTTTTGTAAAGAATGTTTAAAAAGGACATATAACTCTTTAATATTATATATTGCACATAAATGGGCAGATGGATATTTTTACCAGGCCTAGCTAGAGGTATGGAAATGTGCATATACATATGTATGTATATATATTCATCCTGTGGAACCCAAGTTTGTAAATCTCATCTAAATTACTGCCTTAATTATGTTTGAGGAATCCTGACAATGTGTGTGCTGAACCTGGATTCTCATGTGGCAGCATTCAGCTATGATGCTTAAATGCTGCCCCTTGAGTCAGGCTATGCAATACCTCTCCTGTTGGCCACAGTCCACACCACTCCTTATTGCTTCTCAGAACAATAAATTCAGAGATCAGGAGACTTGGCTTGGGGTGGTGAACACACAATACAACAAACAGATGATGTCTTACAGAACTGTACACCTGAAATCTATGTAAGTTTATTAGCCAATGTCACCCCAATAAATACAATTAAAAAAAAACTTCTTGTAATTGTCTGAGTCTAGATTCTGACTTTATTTTACAGATAAACATAAAGCAGTCTTACACAGTTTTAATATACTTTGTTTTTCTAGGAAATCAACTGCCACATAGACTGAGGGAAAATGTTATTATGTTTGACTTCGAACTTTACCAAAATCGATCAACACTTCATAAAATCATGGCATCATTCGGAAAGATGTGGTATTTGAGCTACAAATGTCAATGTCCTTTTATCCATGTGCAGTCACATTCACAATGATGACACACATAGGTGCCTCCATTTGATTACTGAAATATATATTATTTTATTTAGTTACTTTCTTTCTTCACTGTGTTGTATACCTGAAGCTAATATAATGTTGTCTGTCAGTTATACTTTAATAAAAAAGAAAAAGGAAAGAGGAAAAATCAATGGTCAGGCGCTATTTACTTTCCTATCACAGCCAGCTTCACTCTGTGAGGTCGACAGCCTTGTACAGATATCCATGGTGTGTGCTGCAACCTTGACCATGGTCTTTTCAGATTGATCTTTGAAGTTAACTCAGCGCAGAGATTTTAATTTTGTTTTCATTCCTTGACACTTTTAACATTTAAAAAAAATGTAGTCTTGCTCTCCTCACCCTGGCTCTGTTCAGAACCCCAGAACACTTTCTTCCAGTTTTAAGCCTTTTGCTGAATTGCATCCAGGGTTCTGGCCAGTGCTTTGTACTACATTAACTTGATCGTTTTTTGTTTTATTATAAAGCAAAGTACGGTGCTTTTGGAGCACTACTTTTAGTGCAGACTAAACACTTTAGGAATCTCCATTTTGGAACAAGACACTAAATCTTTTTAAGGATTGAGGGTGAAAATGAGAGAATAACAGGGAATGATTCGTTAATGGCAATTGCAACCTCTAAGACTTAACAATGTAGCCTTATCCAGCAGTCCCATTGGTGTGTTTTTCCTTTCTGCTGCTAACTTTTACCGATTTATAGTTTTCATTTCAATTTGCAACACTTCCTAGTTCTTTTAGGAATTGTGTGATTGACAGAGGACTTTATGGAAAAGATATTCCCCATATGTAAAATAGCTTTATCAATAGTTCACATGTGTTTCTAATTATGTTTATTTTTGCTAAAAGCCAGAAGTGTGAAGAAATTATATAATTAAATAATACTATATGTATTGCTAATATATATTATTATAGCATTCAGTTATCTATTCAACATACATTTACTGAGCTTCTCTGTGAATTGCTGGAATTATTAAAGAAAAGTGGAACATAGCAACGGAAATAATAATACAATATGGAGTAAATCCTTTACTTTTAAGGCATTTGCTAAATGTTAAATAATTGGCATAAAATTTGTATTGTTAATATTAATGGCTAGATAAAATAATTTAAAATTATAGTGAAGCTTGTAATATGTTATTTATTTGTTATGAAAGCCAAGTTAAACAAAGCAAATCATAGTCTAAATCAATCTAAATAAATGCATATAAAAGTATGATTTACTTTTGAATATCACAGGTTGGAACTGTGTGGGTTCACTTACACATGGATTTTTTTTTTAGTACATACGTGTACTGTTTTGATCTATGTTTAGGAGTTTACCGGTGAAGAGCACCAACTGTGTGCATTGATTTATATCTTTTTATTTAGGGGAGCTGAACATCAGCAGATTTCAGTACTCATAGGGACCCTGGGAAATTCTTTGAAATACCAAGGGGAAACTAAGTTTTGAGGGAGTTTAAAGCTATACTTAGATTTTTGACTTCACAACCCCCTCATTGTTCAAAGACCAGCTGTAATTTAATTCTCTGCTCCCCAGAGAGAATTGTTACACATACTGTCTCTAGTCTTAAAAACAAATAGTTTTAGCTAAAATTTCCTAGGATTGTTCTTTTAGTCTTCTCCCGCCAAACCACTCTCATTTTTATTCCTCATTTCCTAAACTTAAACGGACATATTTAATCTCTGTGTTCCTGTCCCTCCCTTTCTCGCCCTTTCCTTCTGCCTCCTCTTCTTTCCTCCTCCTCCTCCTTCTTCTCCTTCTCCCTCCTCCTCCTCTCACTCTCCTCACCTTCTTGCTCTATCGCCAGGCATTTAGACAAGTATTATAAATATTCGAGTGTGTTCAATGGCTTCACCTTTCCAAAGAAAATGTATTACGAAAAGACGTGTAGCCTGAGCATCAAGTGAGGAACCAACTAACCGTATCTGGAAATTAGCTGTTGACTATTCAAAGAGATGGTAAGAAAGAATGATATTTTCTGGACTGAATTGAAAAGAATAGCTACTTAAAGTTGGTATTAATGATACAGTCTTACAATTTGGTTTAATTCCACTTTCTTTCAGTTATACTAAACAGGATTCCATCATTATTTCCAAAAATTATGCCGTTTTACAATAATTTCAACTTAACAATGTTTTCCTTATTATCATTATTTTATGTTGACTCTCAAAAGCAGGTGTGTTTTTACTATAGAAAAATGCATAGCTGATTTTTAATAAGAATTAAATATTAACTGATTGTTAATTTTTGGAAATGAAGTTAGAATGGTAGAGAATATAAAGGTAGTTCAAGAGCATATTTGCATAAAGCATAAGAAAACAGTTATTTGTTAATAAAAGATTATTTCAAAATAGAATGTGTCGTTATAAAAAAGAACAGATCACAGAAAAAGAGAAAGGGAACAGGCCCGATGCCACTTGTGTGCTTATCAGAACACCCGGGATAGGTGCCCTTCTTATCCAGAGTCTCCTGAGTGGATTGGCTACAAAAATGCATTTGTTTCTTGTTTGCTTTATTCACAAAGAAGGGGAGAAAGAAACACAATATATTTATGCCAAACACAACTTTGCATTTTAGAAACAAAAGGTATGTGAGTGATAAGAACTAATGAGTAAAAGAACCATGTTTAGAAAAGGACAGAGATGACAGTAGAGGGCACCTGTACACCTCAGGGCACACAGAAGGGAAGGACAAATAGCGCTGTAGTAGAAAAATTGCATTTCAGTTGTGGCAGTTTATAGTTGACCTAATGACAAGGTCGAGTATTATGCACTGAGTGTAAAATTAATGTCAAGTCAAAATGGGCTTTTCATCTGGGTGGCACTTGCTAATGCAAAGCATTTTAAAAAGAAGCCATCAGTAGCACTTGGGGAAAGATAATTCTGAAAGAAGTGATTCGTGCCATTTATTTTAAGAGGAAAAATAAACCCTTGAGAGCAAAGCTTTCATTTCCACATTTAATTTTGAAGAGAAAGAGTCGGATGTAGACAAAAGTCAGATAGATATCAATAATTATTTCTGTTCACCTGCAAACCAGGAGAGTAATTAAATTTGTAGTAAGGCAAAAATGAACATTTTTCTTTTCGCTGATAATGTAGCATTTTGTATGCTAAAAAAGAAAATGTCAAACAATGTAACTTAGATAAATAATACTTGATATTTTTTCAGACTCTGATTTGCAGTCCTCTGGAGACTATTGGGGCCAAATGACTAGGTTTATTGATGGAATTTGTGTGGGTTTTTGTGACATTTCAGAGTCAAGTTGCTTTGGGTCATACGTCTCTAACTTGGTTGAATGCAGAGGATCCAGATACAGTAAGAAACTGAAAGAGTTACATCCCTGAATCACCAGATGGAAGTCTACCCACTGCCCTTCTCTTCCTCACTGGCCTGAAATGAGAACAAGGAGAAAGTCTACGGTCTTATGCCACTGAACTTTGAGAGTTCTATTTTTCTTGCTTGATTCACCTTGAAAAATAGTGAGTTCTCAAATACTGTTGATGTACAAGAAGAAACTTTAAATCTCTGAAATACACGTATAATAATGTTCTCTAGGGATCTGGTAAATAAGTGACCATCTTCCAGAACTTGTAGATGGGATTCCCACATAGGGGTGTGAGCAATCTACTAGAATATAGATGAAAGAAGAGCTATTTTCTCAGAAAAGCAAGCCAAGATTGTTTTCGGTTTTCTGATTTTTAGTGTTACAAATACCCAAAATCAATCGCCCCACCCAATTGCACTTAAACGTTCAGGGAAACACGGTCACATTCACTTTACCTGGAGGAATGAATAGTATAAAAACACCAAACTTGGGCCCTAAAGAGTTTGTTACCCTCAAATACATTATGGGAGTCCAAGAGTAAGCATCACTTTTCAAGTTTGGGAAATCATCATATATGTCAGTGTTGGCAATGTCAAACTCAAATACCAATTCAAACAAGCAATTAAGTCAAATTCCATATTAACCATGTTTCCAGCCAGCATTGCAGTCTGGATCCTAAAGGTTGACATATGCAGAACAAGACATCAATGTCAAGAAAGGAGTTTGTCTTGTCTAGATCCAGACCAAAGAGCGCAAAGCCAAGTTACTCAGCTAAAAGTCAGAAAGTAATAGACACACGGAAAAATTTCAGCCACAGAGGATCGAAATCAGATTGTTTGTTAACTGAGCACCTAGCCACATTTCTTATGGTTTTTCTCTCCTTGTTTTGCCTGTTAACACACACCATCTTTTTTTTTTTTTTGTCAATAACACCCAATGTTATTCACATTGTGCCACACGGGTGTATCCAAAGATATGTAAGTGTGAGACACATGCAACTAATACAGACTTTTGTGTCCAAGATACTATTGCCCATAATGGACTAACATTTTTGCTAGCTTCACAAAGAGAGGTTCTGAAATCAAGAGTTTTACTTTTCTGAAATTATTGCAGCCCTATTTTTTTTAAATTCTAATGAAAGGTTTGGAGATGTATCCACTGTTATATTAGGAAACATCGATGGTTAGGACTTTTAAAATAATGCATACTGGGAACAGTGCATTGAATTCTAACATGTGACACATTGTCTGTGTGATTTATAGAATATATCACATTAAATTCCTAAATATTTTGGCTGGATTGTTGTGGTATTTCTAGCTATTGCAAAGTAAGATAAAATTAATGCACAAAATATTTTAAGAATATTTATTAAATCCTTACTGCCTATATATTAAAAAAGGGCATAAATGGGATCCTGATGAGCTGATATAATAGGAAAGGAGTCAGGAGATTATTTTAAGATAACATCAATAAAATATGTTTTATGTTGTCAAAGTCTCCAAATCAGAGATGTCAATTGAAACTGCAGCCTTGGTTATAAATGGGGAGTCAGGCTGGGGTTATTGTGTGTGGACTGTGTCTGAAGAGGCTGGAATGATCTTATTTTTAAATTAACTTAGTCACATTTGTTTTCCCTTCTGGGTATCCTTAATGAATTTGCCAGTGAAAAGAACTGTACTTCACTAACTTCTCTGGGGAATTATAATTTCTCTTCTGCCTTCTTCAAGAGCACGTTGTGCTTAAATATTGGAGGAACTTGCGATTGCATGAATAACATTTAAGAAAGGTGACATGTAGAGAACCTACAAGAAATGTGCTGTAGATGGGGTGGATTAATGGGAACATATGGGTAGCAGAGAAAGAAGTCGATGATTTGTGTATATTTGATGGTTTAGCTAAGACAGTGCATTTCGAAGGGTGGCAGAAGACAAATGGTCACCCAAGTAAATTTAAAAATTATACAACACAGATAATTGTTATAAAAAAGAAAACTAGGAAGTACTACTTACCAAGCACAGAAAGCACAGCTCACTAATTTGGAAGACAAGGGAAGGGTTCCTACAAAAATGACCTTTAGCTGTAATATAAAAAATCATTAGTAGTTGAATAGACAACGTTCAATCTTTGAGAAGCAGAGCTTCGCAGAGAAGATTTCTAGCAGAACAGTATACGCGAAAGTCCTTAATGCAGGAAAGAGCGCTGAGTGTTTGAGAAAGCAGCACCAAGCCGCTGAGACTGAACGTGGGAGCTGAGGAAGGACAATGAGAGAGAAAACTCAGACTTTTTCAAGGAGCAGAAAATATTGAACCTTGTTGGCCCAGTTGAAGGTACATGTTTGGGCCTATGGATAATAAGCAAAGTAACATTTTAATGATATGTTTACATTTTGATTTTCAAAAGGTAACGTGGGTTGTAGAGTAAAGAACTAATCAGAGGTGCGGGACAGAGTAGGCTATGTCATGTCTAAACCACAGCTTTTCCGTCACCAGGCAACGATTACCGTAACTCTGCTATACGCAGCCTTTTTTAATGACTCTAAAAGTAACACTGTCACGGAACTGTGAAATAGTTGGTATTTTTTTTCAATCACTGTAGAGGTTTTTCATCCGGACACCTATATGTACCTAATCTCTGAAAAGAGAATATTGCCAAAGTGAAAGATATTCCTAAGTGATTCAAAATGAAGAACTACAAAGTGAAAATTAGTGAAGAAAAATGATGACAAAACACATTACATGGGTAGACAGCTCCAAAGTGTTTTAAAAATTATTTTTATTGAAAATAGTATTTTGGAGCACTTTTATAGTTACTATGGTAATGTGACTTTTGTAAAACTCTCAAGATGTTTTGTCTACAAACTCAAAACTATATATATTACATTGTTATGTTACATTATGTTACATAGTATTAGAATATATTAGGTTATGATAAACATTTGTATCCTTCTCTACAGTAAAATAATTTTTGTATTAAAACAGACAAATCTGATTGGTTAAATAATTATAAAATTTACTAAAGGGGTACAACTAATTAAGGGTCATCTTATTACTGAATTATTGTTAATATGGAGACTAAAATGTAAAAAAATAATAATCTAATCCTTGTCTAACCTGACATTGGCCACATTAGTCCAACAAACAAAAAAATAAAAACATGTAATTGTGTTATTTTATTAAACATTAATAAAATGTAATGTATGAAAAATATGTGCAGCTTAATTCTCATTTCAAAGAAAATGTTAATTATGATAAGTAAATAATGACATTCAAAAGTCAAATTTTCACTCTTTAACTACTATAAAAAGAAATAATGAAGACTCTGGGACCATCCTCAAAAACCTCTGTTCACATATTCTGGAAAGCCAAGAATGACTTCTGCATGAGGGTGTAATTGTCCATTTTATGATTTCTTGTAAAATGAGCTTTCTCTCACTTGACACTCTCCAGTAATACATTAAGTCATGACAGGCATTAATTAACAATGCATGCCCTTCTCTTGACATCTTGAGTTTCAAAAATGCTTTATCTCTCACTAGATTACGGACTATAATAAGTGACTAAAACCAAGAATATTAATTAATCAAAGATTTTATTAACCTCAAAGAGTATGTCTGATTTTTTTACTTTAAAAATTATTTTTATTTTCTTATGTTGTTACAATAGTTCCCACTTGTTCTCCCTTTTTCTACCTCTGACTAGCCCCTGCCTCCCCTCCCTAAGCCAATCTCCATATTGCTGGGTGTGTCCATGGGTAGGGCATAAATGTCCTTTGCTTTATCCCTTTACCCGCCCCCCTTTTGGCAGCTGTCAGTCTGTTGTATGTATCTAAGCTTCTGTTACTAATTTTTTCTTCATTGGTTCATTCTGCCCATTATATTCCACAGATAAGTGAGATCATGTGGTACTTTCACTGACTACTTTAATTCACTTAACATAATTTTCTCCAGGTCCATCAATGTTGTTGGAAAATGTAAGAGGTTTTTCAGCTTCTTTGTTTTGTTTTTACTGCTGCATAGTATTCCATTGTGTAAATGGACCAGCACTTTTTTATCCATTCATCTACTGATAGCATTTAGACTATAAATAGTGCTTCTATAAGTATAGGGATGCATGTATATTTTTTGTATTGGTGTTTCAGAATCTTTGAGGTATATTCCCAGAAGCAGAATTACTGGGTCAAAAGGGAATTAGTTTCATTTAGAATTTTTAAGGATACTCCATATTATTTCCTACAGTGGCTGCACCATACCGCATAGGACTCCCTTTACTCCACATCCTTACCAACACTCTGATTAGTTTTTAAGCTGAATTTTACAACATCCATGTCAGAATCATGCTCAAATCACATGACTTAATGGAGTGTCCACTGAGTGAAACACCTAGCATTAACATCCTAAAAGTAAATAACACAAGTACAAAAAATCACAGCCCTTGAAATCACATGACTCTATAGAATAAGGATTTAAAATTTTATATTAATAAATATGGTTAGAGATTCTTTTTGATTTTTTCTATCACCACAACATTGAGGCATTAAGATAAGCATATGTTGTATTTTAAAAGTTTCTGAAATGGCTCTGGCTGGTTTGGCTCAGTAGATTGAGTGCCGGCCTGTGAACCAGAGGGTCACTGGTTCAATTCCCACTCAGGGCACATGACTGGGTTGCAGGCCAGGTCCCCAGTGTGGGGCATGTGAGAGGCAACCACACCTTGATGTTTCTCTCCTTTTCTGTCTCCCTCTCTTCCTCCTTCTAAAAATAAATAAATAAAATCTTTAAAAATTTTCTGAAACAACTTACTTTCACTCAAAATGAACATCTATGTCTTTATTTTGATAATATAACACATGCAATTAACATGTAAAATATAGGGCAATAAAATAGAGATAGAATTCTCCGGTCCTGACAGGTGGTGAAATATTTACACTGGAGCATGATAGCAGTCTTTTCATCATTAATGTAATATAAGTGTAGGGGTGGATTTACTTTTTCTGTTAGTCAAAATATCATAATCAAAACATGTCTCTCAGATTATTTAGAATTTAGAGAAAATATTGTGGAAGGAAAATGTATTCAGAATTGTTGTTACCTTTTTAGGCAGTATTCTTGGCATTTTGATTATCATCTAATATAAAGTTCTTCAACTGAAAGCTTGGTGAGTCAATACATCTTCTCCATTGTCAACTGTTCCTCTAGAAGTCACAGGAAAATCCTTTTCTAGCTGTATGAGTCCTTAATAAAACAGATGTGAAATTCATCACCCTAAGGGCATATATCAGTTTGTGCCAAAGACAAACCTTTAGAACAATAAAAATGGAAGTCTATATTAATTCATATGACCAATAGTCAAGGGCATACCTTTACAAATTCAATTAAAATATATAGTTGATCCCTGAAGAACATGGATTTAAACTGTGCAGTTCTAGGTCTATGTGAGTTTTTTTCAGTAAGTATTTTTTTTTTCCTTCTGCTATTGAGAGTCTGCAGAGGTGGAAACCCAACTGTATGCACTGATTTACACCATTTCAAATTTTTGAATCCTCACCTCAGGATGTGTTGATAGATTGTAGAGAGCAAAGAAGGGGGTGGAGGGAGGAAGGGAGAGACAGAAAGACAGAGACAGAGACATTGGTGTGGGAGAGAAACATTGATGGCTTGCTTCCTATATGATCCCCAATCTGACTGGGATCAAACCACAACCTAGGTATGTGTTCTGCCTGGGGATCGAACACATGACCCTTTGGTATATGGGACACCGTTCTAACCAGCTGAGCCACCCAGCCAGGACTACACCATTTTATATAGGGGACTTGAGCATCCATGGGTTTTGGTGTCCCTGTGGGTCCGGCAACCAATCTTCCATGGGTATAGAGGGTAGTTAAGTTTGGGGGAAGTCTAAAGTTATCCTTGGCTTTTTGACTCAAGGGTGCTGGCGCCATTTAACCCTCATGTTATTCAAGACACAGTTACTCTCTGTACCTATTTTGAATAAGTCCCACAGAGTGCTAATGGTCCTTAAGGATTGACATTTGTCAGAGGAACTCATCCTTCTTTCATAAAAAGGAGCACATCACTGATTACCAAAAAAGAAGATTTACATGTATATCATCTATTTTACTGGCAACTTTCCTCTTTGTGAAAGTGAGGTGGTTGGTTGATATGTGTTCACATGTAGCTTAGAACTGAAATATGTAATATCCAAGCTAATCTATTGCTTAAGAAGATGCTGGCAGTTGGCAAATGCTAGTAATAAAATAATTGCAAGTTCCTTATCTAGAAACCTAGATAGTTTTATCCATGCATATTCTTCTTGAGTGACATAGGCTATAGACACTTTCAATAGTTATGTAATTTTAGTATAAATCCATCATATGGCAAAAAGGGAATTCACTAGGAGTCAGAATTTGGCTTCTCATCTCATTTCTGCTACTTTTTAGTTGGATAATTCACTGAACTAGCTAAACCCATAAGTTCCATATAAATATAAATATAGATACATATATATGTGCAAATTTCTTTTATACAAGTCTCTAAGCTTATTTATAGTCTAATATCCTATCATTTTAACATCAACATGCCCAAAAGTAGAAAAACTCCATATCATTTACCCATGAATACATAAATACTCTAGGTTTATTGACTAATAAAAATACCTAGTAATCTATTACTGGTTTTATCTGCATTAGACTATGACTATATTTTTCAAAATAAGTGACATTTCATAAAGCTTAGATACAGTAATTGAACTGAACTTCAACACTTAACTGAATCTCTAAATACCCTATGGATGCAAATACAAATGTTCTTTCTCCCAGTATAATTAATTGAAGAATTGATTCTGTCTTATTTGACTTGAATAAATTTATAAGTGTAAGAAGGTCATCACTGGTACTAAAAATGTATTTATATATCAGAACGGCAATCATCATTTGTATAGTACTTTAAATTTTTAATGTTTTGTTTTCAAACACCATTTTTTAATCTTATTATTTACTTAGACTTGAGAGCCTACAGAAGTTTGAAACCATCCATTTAGATACTAGTGGGACCCAGAGAAATCTAACATACAGGTTGAAGACTGAAAAAGAAAAGGTAAAGAGAGAGAAACAAAAAAGATAAATAAGGAAGAGAAAGAGGAGAAGGAGGGAGAGGAAAAGGCAAAGGAGGAGGAGGAAGAACATGTGGGAAGTGATAAATTTATATTGATCAATAAGTAAGAGCTTATTCAGAGACATCTTCCCAAAAGGGGTCGGGAAGCAGGAAACCCTCTCCTGCTGAAGGATTCATCAGCAGTGATTGTTGCAATATAGTATAAAAGTTTTATTTCTTCCAAGAAAAGAGAAAATACTTATTTCCCCCTGGGGGAAAGATTGCAATCACCACAATTTAAAGAATTTATTTGGCTTGGAATGTAGGATTCTAAGCACTAGAAGGGGAAAGTACTTACCAAATTTATCAGCAGTTTAAGGATAAGCATTTATCTCCAGTTTAACAGAATGACTGTTATATTTAACATTCTCTAGGAGTGCTATAATTAATTCAGGGATCTATAAATGAACACTTCTGAGGGTTTTGTCCCCTTAGATTAAAAGACATTTAATAAAAATACTTCAGATTCCTGCAGCATTTGGGACTCTAGACTGGTGAATATATATTGTGTTGCTCATCTGAGTCTGGTTCATCTGGTGAGTCTGAGCAAGTCTTTGAACATCAGGAGCTTTGGTCTTTGGACTTTTGGAGGGTGTGGCTCTAATCTTTGATCCTAATGACTGGCTGATGATCTTGATAATCTTAGGGTCAGTGGATAGAGCTCAAAATGATAGTAAGAAATCTGATACTGGGTGTTTTTTTCTTTCAGGAAACAAATCTTGAAAGGTTATTCTATCTATGTTTTACTAATTTTTATTAATAGCTCTTGTACCATGGAAAGTTGCCCAGCGTGCTAAGCACACACAAGATGGTATGTTTTTCTTCAGTGAAAATCCTGCCTATCACTAGTATAGGTTTAATCATTGTAACACTAAAATAATATGGCTGTCTGGCATGGTGGTGACAAAAATTAGTCCTGTGGTTACTTGTTAGTCATCAGAGAGAACTTGAAGAGTTAAACAGTGTTGGTATCATTAGCAGGGTAAAGACTTAACCTTCTTTCAGCTAATCTCACTGGTAACTGTCACTAGTCTTTAAGTAATTTAAGGATGGATCATCCCTCAAACCTAGAACTTTGTGGATATGAAACAGGTCTGAGGGCTTGAAACTATGGGAGAAAAGGTGTTGGTATTAACCTGAGGTTAGGGAAAGCACTTGGAAACCTGTAATCAAAACTAGAAGGCAACTTCTGGGATAGGTTGGGGTTCTGTTGAAACACTGCCAACCTAGATCTAATCCAGGTAAGCAGTTAGAATATCTTGCAAGATTTCAGACCAAAGGATCACTTGTATCCAATATACTCCTATGGTTTAATGTTTTTGTTTTACCTTAATTTTTAAATATACATTTGTTCTGAAAAAAAGTTTGTATTATAACCAAACTATACCTCAATCCCAAGCTCACTCCATATTATCTAAGTTCACAAGCTGACACCTGAAAACAAACTCATATAAATTAACTGGTCACGATGTGTTCATTCAACAATATTTCAAGTGCCAACTGTATGCCTAGATGCTGAGGACACAGTGAATAAAGTATGCTTAAGTGCTGTCTTCACAGAGTAGTTCTTAAATTGTAACTTGCAGAAGAATCACTCAGAATGTTAACTCTCAATGCTTGAGCCAGAGCAAAAAAGAATCTGTTAAATTAGCAGTAAAGCAGACCCAAGAATTGTCATTCTGAACTGGCATTCCAAGTGTTCAAGCTCTACTATACAATGAGTCTTGCTTAACAGTCAGAAAAATGATGCAAAAAAGAATCACTTAAATAATATGTAATACGATTAGTTCGTTTTCTCGGAAGAAAGTACACAAGAAAATAACTGGGAAAATTTAATCCAGACTGCGATGAAGACTGTATGATACTTATTTAGAGGCCTGAAAAAATATGCAGCACCTAACCAGACAAAAATGTTAGGGAACAGGGGAGATCTTCAGGAAGTGGAAACTACAGAAGTGACGTGACAATGATTAGGAATTTTAGCGCTTGTATTTTAGAAGGATTATTAGTATGACTAGAATCCAGAAGGCAGTTGGGTGAGGAAAGAGTAATAAAGGGTCTGTGCCTTGAGCTGCTCTTGCACTTCCAGCCTTACCTGGAAGCCTTCCAGCCTTACCTGGAAGCCTTCCAGCCATGGGAGATCCGAAAACTGGAGAGAAAGTGCCTGGCCCAGCATGGGGCTGTCAGCTGGTGACTCTTAGGGTAGTTTCAAGCCTGTGCTTTACCAGCGTTTAAATATTTTCAGTGCAATCACTGTGTGTAGAAAGAAGATTAAACTGGAAAGTTAAGTGGGGACTGATGATGAAGGACTTTGTGGGTAATGTTAAGGATTTTTAACTGCCTCCTGAGAGCAAGTGGAATCCACTGATGGAATTTGACCAAGCTAATTCCAAGATTAGAACTCTACCAGGATCAAAGAGTTTGTGGGTGAGAGTGTGAAGGAACAGAGGCAGGAACATTTTTACCTTTTCTCAGCGCAGGACAGGGGAAATGTACAGAGGTCTGTTACACTGTGAACGTTGAATATTAATTCTCAGGACATGAGAATCAAATTTGGAGTTCTCATCTGGTCACACAATATTGAAATAGTGTCTAGACTTGCTGATTGGCATCTGAGTGCCTGTTTCTCATTAAAGTGTAATACTCTAGCTAAACATGAGAGTAGTTGAATCTTCCGATGAGATTTTCTATTCAGAGCCAGTATAATTTGGTTCTCTTTTCACTGAAGTCTATTATCACTTTGTCAAATTATACTACTGTATAACATAAAATCTGGTTTATAGAGACTTGAAGTCTAGGTTTGGCAGCGTTTAACACATTTTTATCTTGCTCCCAAAGTCTCCTTTACCACTATAAGCTCAAGCTTTCAACCTATCGCATCTAGGCAGGTAGTTGAATACACAATTATTTCATAGTTCAGGTCGTAAACTTTGCACCATTATATGTACAATAAGGTAATATGTTTTATGATTTCTTACTTCATTTCTTTTCTTCTAAAATGTTGTTCTTATTTCTGATTTTAATGTACAAATGTGTTCAGTCCTGCCGTAAAAAAAATGTGTCTGTGGTGGTTTGCTCATATTCTCTGTTCAGAGAAAAATGTAGTCTTCTTAATAGTAAAATGTTCTCATAATTAGAAGTGTCTGCTGTATCCATTTAATGTTGGGTGTGCTTCAATTTCTTTTGATGCTTCTGGTAATTTACTCAAATAAACTGCATACTGTAAATGAAGTCAATCATTATATGTTGTACACTGTAAACTAATGAATATATATTTAAAAGTCTTTTTTATTGCCAATGACTTATATTTAGTCACTGAAAATTAGAAGAGATGTTTAAATTACTACTGAGTTGATTAACTTAATTTGATAGTACAGTTCATCAATGTGACTAAGCACTAAAGCAAATTCTTTTCTGTTTTTGGCTTTATCCTATCCTTTCTCAATGTCTTCATTGTTGACCCGACTTCTAGAAAATTAATTCTTCACACATTTTATTTGTTCCCTCAGCATAACAGAAACAAAAACTTCCAGCCATAAATTGTACTTGAGGTTAGAGCTCAATGATAAATAGGTTCTTGTTCTCTGCTACTTCCAGTGATGAAATGCTGTTAGCGCTGAATTCTTATTTTACTACTCCAGGCCCAGTGAATAACATTAATTGTTTTATAACCCTATACCAACCCATTCTGCCTGATTCATAAAACAGTTATGCACCATTTAGAAGCATTTCTCAGTAGGATTCATTTTCCCTCTACAACAAAGAGTTTGACTTCATCAATCTCCTTTTTTTTCCCTCAAATTGCAGCATGAACTTTGAATTATACAGTACATTTTTACAATTCTCATGGTCTCTGAATTAGCTGAGAAAAGGAAAATTAAACCTCATTCTTTAGCACAAAAGAGTTGTAAGAAAAAGATGTCAGTTAGGTTTAACATTTTTTTACCCCTAAATTTTCTTAAAATATTTTAGTAAATATTAAACAAAATAATATTGGATGTCCAAGCTTCAAGGAACAAAGCATGACAGAGGGACACCTGAACAACAGCCCCTCGTCAGTCCACTATTCGGAAATCTGGAGAAATAATATCAATCCAATATCTATTGTTTAGTAAGAGGACATGAGAAAGGCTGGACTCTTGGCAAAGGCTCTGAATGCTCCAAACCTGGTAATCCAGAAGAGCAGATGGAGCATGAAGTCAAATTAAATTAGTAATTAAACGTCTTTTAGAAATCTGCAAAGCATCGTATAGGGAATTTCCCAAGGACAGTTGCTATCTCACTGTGCAAATGTAGAAGCTTGAATCCATGTTTCAGTTTGTAGGGCACTCTTTTAAGTAAGTAAATTTTTTATTAATTTGTCTTAACCACTAAGAACAAGGGGCAAAAGGTATTTCTATCCATCTTATCTTTATTTTCTTGTGCAAGGTTAACAAAAAGATGAAATGACAAGATTTACACGTCTGTTTTTTTTGCACATATCAACTGTGAAAACTTTAATGGAAAATAAACCAATGGGAGAAAAGGATGAATATGAAACAATCCAAGTTTAAAATAAGGAGAAGTGGTACAAACTCCCAAAGCAGAGGTACCAATGGAAGAAACATTCAAACCTGTAGAGAATTTTTGGTGAGTTTATTTGAGCCAAACGGATGACAGTTGCTGGGAAGCAAAACCTCAACAGATTGAGAGAATGTTCCGGAGAATGGCTGTTCCTCACCTTATTTTATACCATACGATCAAAAGAGGAGGCCTAAGGGGGTGGCGTGAAATCTGTTGGTGATAGTTTAGGAAGGTGGGAGGAAGCAAATGGAGGAAACCTTTGGGACTGTATGTAAAAGTAAAGTGACAGACACATACTTCTTTTCCTCGGGTGGGCACGGGATAGCTAACAGTCAGCAATGAACACGGTAACAGGAACAAGGAGGGGATTTGTGGTCTCTGCCCTGGTGTGGGGGTTGTGTCTCAAGGGTTTATAAAAAAGAGCAGTTACTGACATTCCAAAGGTATCACAGATGCAAAACGACAATAGATGGGCTCTATTAAGGCAAAGATGGACTTTTTGTCATGGAAGATTCTAGCCTAGGGCAATGACTGCCTGCCAAGACCTGCTTTTAGTTAATAAGTTTTCATTTCAGACCATCCTTTGCAGTTACTCTTGGGTCTCTGAGTTTGTAAGGCTGTCATGCAGGCCTCTGCTCGACTTGTCAGGTTTCATACGTGGCCCCTTTTCAGCAGTCATGAGCTGGGCGTTTTGATTTACCATGCAAATGGCATTATTAAAAAAAAAAGTCCAGCCTCCTTTTTGTCTCTACATTAAGAAACATAAAAAAATTAAAGCCAATTTAAATGATGGTGGGTCACTACCTAACATCTAGCTGCCCACATGTGCCGGATGGGAGAGAAACCAGTCTGCCCGTACGCGTGTTACCAGTTCAAAATCTGTGTGCCCCAAGCCTTGAAAGGTCAAAACTCAAAATGTCAGAGTTTGGAGAAAGAAAGGGTTTATTGATCACCAAGTCACCACCTGACAAGATAGAAACCCTAGTAGTTCCTCAGATTCCTCGGGTTTGTAATATGTCAGGCCGAGGGAACATGAGAGGGGCTGCTTTTGTAGAAACTCAAGTCCCAGCAGAATTCTTCGAACTATTAAAGCAGGAGATATCTGAGCAAAGGCCATGGGAGCAATGCGGACTTGAACAAGATGGAGTCAGGGAGACAAGCACGTCACTCTGTTACAACCCTAATAAATAAGGCACATTTCTTTCTTTTGTGATTATAATTAAGTGTACTCAACCAATTGAATCCCAGTAAAGGATTGGAATAGGCCATCTTTAGTTATGGGGATACATTTACTAACCATAGGAAATCTATGCGTGTCTAGAATTACCTGATTCTACTAAAAGTGAATAGAATTTTTAGATATGCTTTTAGGGTTTGTCTTCATAATTATTCAATAATATGTGATGGAATTGAAATCACAAAGCTATAAGTTTTGATCTTCTATCAGGAATTTACATAAAGCTATTATAATCAAGGATTTAAAGAGCAAATTTGTGATGTAATATAAGTAATGATATTAGCCCTGGTTGGTGTGGTTCAGTGGATTGTGTGCCAGCCTGTGAAACAAAGGGTCACCAGTTCGATTCCCAGTCAAGGCATATGCCTGGGTTGTAGGCCAGGTCCCCAGTAGGGGGCATGTGAGAAGCAAACATACATTGATGTTTCACTTCCTCTGTTTCTCCCTCCCTTCCTATCTGTCTATAAATAAATAAATAAAATGTTAAAAACATTTAAAAATTATGTTAGTAAATAGTAATAAGGGCAAAGAAATACATTTGACTATTTCAATTTCGTAAAGTAGATGTATGTTTTATTTTTATATCCATTGATAAACATAGATTGACACACACATATATTGAAGACTTCTTCAAAGTAGCTCCTGTCTTTATTTGATTGTAAGTGCAGTGGAAAATTATATAATTATCCATTTTGATAAATACTAATATCAATGAGAGGTATTAACTGGGTTCAGAATAGGCTTCCATAGAGGTGAAGGTCCTTGAAATGCATACATGTCTTTACTTGGTGGAGAAGGCAGAGAAATGACAGAGGGAATGAATATCATTATGTATGGAATGTTTATGCTCCCTCCCCAAGTCACATGTTGAAATTCTAACCACCGACGGTTGAAGGTAAGGCCTTTGGGAGGCTGATCATTAGGTTTAGATAAAATTATAAAGGTAGAGTCTTTATGATGGAATTAGTGAGCCTACATGGAGAGACCAGAGAGTCTGTCTGCTCACCTCTCTCTCTCTCCGCATCTCTGTCTCTGTCTCCACCATGGAGTGTAAAGTAAGAGAGCAACACACCTGGAAGCGGTTCTCATCAGACACTGAATTTACCAGCACCCTGATCTTGGACTGCCAGCCTGTGAGAAATGACTGTTGGTTGTACAAACCACCCAGTGTATGGTACGTTGTCACAACATCACCATCAGCCTAAGACAAGCACAACCACGAACTATTCTAATAAAAAAAGTATTTATTGTGTGGGCTTCTGTGTGTATGTAAATGTGACAAGTTATATTTTAGTGTGAGTTTTTCATGAAGAACCCTAGTACAGCTACTGTTAGTATAAAAAGGGCCTTTTTCTGATTTTTTGGAGATCTTGCTGAGCTTTGTATTATATTTCTACATGGGAAGCAGTTAATTTCTATGTGATTAATTTATAAACTCAAAATAGTATACATTATGGTAGGAGAAAGCAAATAAATAGGATTGCCTAGAAATTGCTTATAATGAGAATAATAAAATATAAATAGAAATGAAAAGAAATTCAAAGGCTTTAACAGTGAATCTCAAATATTTTATAAGCAGCCTGGATATTTCATTGTTTAAATGTTTTTTTTTCCTTTCCTTAAGTGCATGAGTGTGAAATGCAATGAAAAAAATTAACTTTTAAAAAACTGATTTGTAAAAAATAATGTAACATTTAATGCAAATTTAAGCTCCCATACAGGTAGTCTTATATTTTCAATTCCTTGTGCATTCAAGTAAGATATTTCCTTTATTTCAAAATTATAATACTGCAATAGTGATATATGTTAACACAAGTGGACTCATATTATGTACCAGATGCTGCGCTAAGTCCTTTGCAGACTAGCGCTCTGTTATGTTCACAGCAAATGTGTAAGATGAAGTGTTACCATTTGTTACAGACAAGAAACCTAAAGCATAGACAGGGTGAGGCATAAAACTATCTAAGGCGAAATCATAAATTGGTTCTTGATGTGTCTGATTCTAAATTCAGGCTTCAAACTGTAATAAAATCCCCATTCCCATGACTATTTTAAAGCTGAGATCCCTGACAGTGTAAGCAATCTTTAGCTATTGCTGTAGGTGATAATCTCCATGGGTTCTACCTCTGGCCTCGCAGAGCGGGGACTTCCATAGATGGGCTGGAGATAAAGTACAGTCACAGAAATTAGGGTCACACGGAGAGAAAGTATGTGTGAGAGCATCGGGGAGAAACAGCACTTGGCTTCTCTTTCTTTGAATAACAGAATGTTTTAAATATATTTACACTGTGTTAAAAACCAAAGAGAAAACTAAAATTGTTTGGTTTGAACTATGAGATTTGTTCTACCTTTTTCAAAATAAATAATTTTAGCTTCGTAAGAAAATGTGTGACTCCTCAACGAGTAACTCAGTCATTGAGAGCATCACCTGGTATATCAAGGTTGTGGGCTCGATACCCAATCTGGTC
Organism: Carollia perspicillata; assembly: GCA_004027735.1. Taxonomy (NCBI): domain Eukaryota; kingdom Metazoa; phylum Chordata; class Mammalia; order Chiroptera; family Phyllostomidae; genus Carollia; species Carollia perspicillata. Next base: position 24,349 of record PVKM010013152.1, read on the forward strand.
ACATAAAAGAATCAACCAATGAATATATCAACAACCTAGGTGCCCATCAGTAAATGAATGGATCAAAAAACTAGGGTACATTTACACAATGGAATTCTATGCAGCAGAAAGAAAGAAGGAGCTCTTACCCTTTGTGACAGCATGGATGGAACTGGAAAGCATTATACTGAGTGAAATAAGCCAGGCGGTAAAAGACAAATACCATATAATCTCACCTTTAACAGGAACCTAATCAACAAAACAAACAAACAAGCAAAATATAACCAAAGACATTGGAATTGAAAACAGGCTGACGGTGACCAGAAGGGAGAGGGGAGGGAATTTCGAAGGAAAAGGGTGAAGGGTTTGCAGGAACAATTAATTATAAAGTACAATTAATTATATGGACAATAACAAGGGGTGTGGAAATGGGTGGGAGGTAGGGAGGGCTGGGGGGTTGGGCTGGGGTGGGGGAAAAAGGCAGAAAACTGTACCTGAACAACAACTATATATATATGTATGGAACAATAAACCGATCTCTTCCTCTCTCTACCTCCCTCCTTCTTCTTGCTCTCTAAAACCAATAAAATTTTTAAAAAGAGTTTTAAAAAGAATAAAATATAAAATACATGAAATGCCATTATATTCTGCTACTTACTTTATCTGGAACCATTGGCAAATATATTAAACTGTAATAAACTTCGTAGAAGAATTTTATCAACATATTGTAGTTTGCGGCCTTTAAAATTTGCATAAAATTACAGATGTGATTGCCAACTAGTATAAGCTATTTACTCCATTTCGTGAACTCAACCTTGGAGGTGCCGAAGAAATGGGATGGATATGGATGGTTCCAGACCAACCAAAGAAGTACAAAAAATGAGGTTCTAGAAATGTGCCATGAAACCTTATATTCTTAAGAAGTGGCAGCCTAGAAATAGAGAATGCCAAGACCAATTTGTAAGAAGTAGGCTGCCCACATTCTCCTTTGCAGTTAATTGTTGGCTCCCAACAGGCCGTGAAGGCCACAGTGCTTCATCAGAAACAGCCAGAAAAACTAAAGGAGTAGGGCTGGGGACCCTTTAACACTTAGTGAACAGGTCTCTCCAAGCTATAAATACTATCTGTTCCCCTCCTGTACCAGGTGGATTGGAATACTACAAAAAGATCAGCTTTACAAGGAGATGGGTAGTGGGAGGCTCCCTGACAAACAAAGTTACCTAAAATTGAGGTAGGAGGAGTGCTTAACATTCCTTTCTCTAAATTGTTCTACATAAATTTAAGTTACAGTCCATCCCACCATTTTACTAGCCATGGTAGCAAAGAGATCTTTTGCATTATGAGCCTATATGAAAAACTAAAGAGACGTAGAGTGGGTACAAGCAATTGCATTTATTCATTTCCCCAGAAGTCATGTTGCACTTAATATTTGCCACAGCTGTTTTGGGTCCTGCAGTTACAGCAAAGAACAAAATGTAAATAAAATCTCTGCCTCTTTATAGATTACAGTGTGTATGGGGTTTGCATACAATAAAAAGGCTAAACAAATTACATCGGTCCCCAACCTTTTCAGCACCAGGTATTGGTTTCATGGAAGACAATTTTTCCACGGAGAGGGTGCAGGGGTAGGGAGACTGGAGGCAGAGCTCAGGAGGTAATGGGAGCCCAGCTTCCCTCCATGGACCGTGGACCACGGACCATGGACTGCAGCTCGCCTTCTCCTGTGTGGCCAGGTTGCTCTAATGGTCAGCGGACCCGTACCTGGCTGCAGCCTCGTGGGTGGGGCCCCTGCATCAAAAGACATAGCTGAAGAGAAAAATACAGTAGGGAAAGTTTCAATTACAGTTGAGATGGACAGGAATGTCAATGAGACAGTGACAACTGAGTAAAGATTTAAAGGAAACTGGAGAGAAATGCAGGTAGTAATGCAGGCTGGTATTCTTGCCAAAAGGAAGAGCGAGTAAATGCTCATTAGCAGTTCTTTACAGTAGAAGAAGGAAATGCCAGATAATACAGCCTAATGATGAAGGAGGAGAGGAGACGACAGTAGGACCTGAGATATCATGGGGACTTTGGGAATAAGTTCACGGATTTTGGTTGCACTTGGAGTTCAATGGAAAACCAAAGCAAGCATTTCGAGCAGGAGAGTGATTTATAATTTTAATGGGATCATTCTGGCTGCTGTGTTGAGAATAGCCTGCAGAGGGCAAAGACAGAAACTGGGGACTAATTAGGAACCTATTGTAATAGTTTGGGTGAGAAATGGTAACATTTTGCATAAACTGGTAATTAAGGAGGTGATAAAAAGAGGTCTTTTTTGTATTTATTTTAAAGGTAGAACTAGCAGTCTTAGCTACAGTGATATTCAAGGAAATGAAAGTAGTTAAGGATGACTCCAAGTTTTTTGTTCAGAACTAGTAAGAATATAATTTCCATTTAATGAGCTAGGAGATGAAGAGGAATAGGAGACAAAGTAGAAAATGTGAAGCTCAATTTTGGACCTGCTAATTTTTAGATTCCTATAAGATATATAAGTGGAGGTGAAGACTATGCAACCGAATATGAATGTGTTGATTTGGGAAAGGTTCACAGTTGAATGTATTAGTTTAATGAAAGCCATAAATAAATATGGTAGAGTCTGTAGGAAGAAGGAGGGGCATGAGAGAGAGAGAGAGAGAGAGAGAGAGAAGCAAGAAATTAAAAGGAGACCAATAACTAAATGCAAACTCACTACGATATGCAGTGTTAGAGATTTGAGGGCCAGCAAAGGAAACCCCATGAAATTGTCAGTGAGAACAGAAAAAAGTGAGGAGAGTCATGGACACTAGAAGCCAAGTGAAGACAGGTGAACCTTTCACTTCTACCATGGGTCCAATAAGATGAGGTAAAAAAACAACAACTCATCATTAGATTTATTAGAGTGGGTATAATTTGAGAACCAATCATTATCTCTCAGAGTAAGTGTAATAGGCTGCAAGGGATATATAATAATAAGTCCCCGAGGATGAAAATGATGTACAGCAAGTCCCCAGCAATAATCCAAAACCTTAAAGTGCGTTTAAAAAAAGTAAATTACAACATATAACTGGAAACAAAATGATGTAATAATAAACAGTTCTTGTTTTGCAAGAAAATACTAAGTAGCTTAGAACACTTTGCATGTCTTTTGAACCAAAATATTAAAGAGATTTTGTAGACATAAACTTTTTTCAGAAAATGAAAGACAGTTTGCATGAAGTGTTAAATATTAATACCGAGAAGCTAAACATGAGAAGCAAAAAAGTAAAACCAGTGATACAAGAAGGGTTAGATATTAAAACAAAAGGATAAATAAAACGAAAATAGAATAAAATGGATAAAATTAATAAAACAAAAGTATTATTTGAGAAAATCATTATGATAGAGGAAAAACAGCAAAACAAATTTAGAAAAGGGGGATTTAAAGAGAGGATAAACATAAAGCATAAAATAATTAAACTTGTTTCAGAAATTTTAAAAGTATGATCAATTGCCTGAACATTAAATGGCAAAATATAAAATATTAACTGAAATAGAAGATCATGAAGTTTACAATCAGTTACAATTATAATAAAACTTTTAATACATTTGCAATAAATATCTGAGAACTTGCAATGAGAATCAATTACCCTTCTACTATTCTATACTCAGTGAGAAAAATCTCAGAACTGCCCTGGCTGGTGCAGCTCAGTGAACTGAATGCTGGTCTGTGAACCAAAGGGATCGCTGGTTTGATTCCCAGTCAGGGCACATATGTGGGTTGCAGGCCAGGTACCTGGTATGGTGTGTGAGAGAGGCAATCACACACCGATGTTTCTCTCTCTTTCTTCCTCCCTTCCCCTCTCTAAAAATAAATAAACAAAATCTTTTTTAAAAAATCTCAGAACCAAGCAGATTATAGGCAAGATCTACCAGATTTTTAGAGAAGCAGATAACCTTCATTTTTTACAAATTTATCTAGAGAGTAGAATATGTGGGAACTATTGTTCAATTCGCTTTATGAATCTGATATATTTTCATAAAAATTATATAAAGCATCAAAGTAAAAAATTGCAAGCAAAATATTCTTATGAATACAGTTATATAATCCAATTACAATTAGCCAACTTAATTTTAAAGGATATTAAACATTATTCATTGTCTTTAAGTAGGTTTTATTCCCTGAAAGCAAGTTATTTAATATTGGGAAGTTTCAATAAACAGTTAATGAAAGAAATTGAGATGAACATCCCAATAAAAGATCCTTGAAAAAATGTCAATAATGAGAAAAGCTCAACAATTAGAGATATAAATAAACTCCTAGAAAATATGAGCTTTTTTGGCTTGATATTTTATATAAACACATTTTAAGAAAATGAGTAAGAAAGAAGCAATAATGAAAAAGATTACCATCATAAGAAATGGAAAATTTTCAATCACTTTGTTAAAAATTAGAACAAGAATAACTGTTTTTACCACTTAATGTTTTAAATATTTTTACTAATTGAAAATACAGTACATGAACTATATAGTAAGCCTAAGTATGGTGAAAATTATTTGTTAAAAAAATATTTTGTAGATAACATCATGGTTTTATGTGTTAAGTCAGCTAGCCTATGGTGTCCAGTAGTCTGGTCACACATAGTCTAGATTTTGCTAGAAGGTATTTCACAAAGGCAATTAACATCTAAAATCAGTTCACCATATGTGAAGTAGATTACCCTGGATAATGTGTGTGGACCTCATTCAATCAGTTGAAGGCCTTAAAAGCAAAAACAGGTTTCTCAGGGAAAGAAGACATTATGATGCAAGACTTCAACAGAGAGATCCTTCTTTCTACCCTCAGCCAGCAATGCACTTTAGCAGACTTTGATTACCTGGTGCAGAAACTTAGAGCTCTATAACTAAAGAATCTGTCTTTGATGAACCCATCAGAACCATCCCATTAACTTATATTAACTGACTTTAAAATACCAGAATAGGTCTCAACAGATCACTTGGGTTCTAGATGTGTTGATCCTTCACGTCCACGTCACACCTTCCTAAGTAGAGTCAGTCATCCCAGCCTCAATAGCAACACCATTCATCTCTCATTTGTACAATAGAGTTAGAAGACAGAATACTGATCCAAAATATGATATAAAACAAAGAGAGTAAATAAAGATAAGGTCATTGAGAGTGCCTGTCTCATATTTGATAAAAGCATCATTGTGGTTCATGGGAGAAGCTGTTATTTCCTCCGAGTGCACAGACTTTTAAACCAGTAGAGTCTAATCCTGTTTGGGGAAGATAGAGAAATTAGGAATGTGTCACTCAATGGTAAGAGTACCACTCCTCCTCCATGCTTTGGTTTCTGTATCAATGTGTTCAGGCCATAGGGAAAGAACATCCTATTATATCACTGACTATACACATACATAGCACTGCAGGCCAGCATGCCAAACTCACCAAGCTTTTGTTTCCAGCTTATACCATACCCAAACTTTAACAAGCAGGTTACTCATTGTAAAACAAGAGCCATTTCTGAGTGAAGAGACCCACGGGTAAGATGAATGCCTTGTTTCTCTTGAAGTTCATCAAATCTTTGGCCAGAAAAAATTTTGAGTATGATTTCATAGGCAGCAGGGAAGGCAGGGTTATATAATAGGGCCGTGAGAGCCAGGAGAATGAGCTTAAATTTCAAAATAATATTTGAAAGTCGTAATAAGATTTAGTTCCCTTGAGTAAGGCTATTGGGGGTGGCTCACACGCTGTTCTATGTAAGAAGAATCCAAAACAGGGTGGTACATGAAGTTGGAAAAGACACAAAGAAGGTGGTTAAAATAACAGTCAAGAACAAATTGGACCAAGGTAAATATAGTGTCAGTGAACAGGACATACTGAGAAGTATTTATATGGCTGTGTATGTACATATTTGAATATATATTGAAATTTTGGACAGGTTGTCATGAAGGTTAAAGTAGAGGAAGTATTTGCACAAAAATCCAGTTTGACTGGGTAAAATAATTTATGATTTCAATAAACATAAATAATTTTTAGAGATCCCATGGAAATGTATTTCTTTTTGTAATTTTTAAATATTATATAACATTTGATTGAAAACTTTATATAATTAGAACTTGCCTTAGTTTATGTTAGCAAATACTGATGGTTATGTTAAATTGATTTATCTTTTCTGAACTAAGTTCAGTGACTAAGCAATAACCTTTTCCAATGATATTAAAAAATGGCTCTAACATTTGTAATTTTCTGAAGTTCAGAACAAATATTAAACCAAGAGATATTATAGCATTTGACAATAGACAGAGCACATATATCAAACCAAATTTTATCTTTAATGCTCTATATAA
>PVKM010013153.1:0-30710 GCA_004027735.1 Carollia perspicillata
GAATGACTTTTAGTTCTTTTATGGATACTACATCACAGTCACTTAGGACTCAATTGAATGTTAAAGCACAGGCATTATTAACAATTTTCAATTCTAAAAGTAGTCCGGAAATGTATGCTTTGATGGCTAAGTAGAAGTAGCTTAAACAAATTATTTTCTTTTCATAGTTTGCTTTTAATGTAAGTGCAAAAATTTGATGATAAAATCAATGCCTTTTTAAATATAAAATAGTGTTCTAAGTAAGAAGATAGCATTGCTTTATTACATAATTGTAATTTTTCATGCAAAGTAAAATAAAAACAAGTCATAATCACTAGCATCTCAGAATTAGATGAAATATGATAATGGCAGTATCGTGTAAGAGAGAGTGGTTGCTTACCCTTCTTGATGTGCTCAGTGGATTGAGAACAAAAGGCTGCCAGTTCTATTCCCAGTCAGGGCACATGCCTGGGTTGCAGGCCAGGTCTCAAGTAGGACGTGCAAGAGGCAAGCACACAGTGATGTTTCTCTCCCTCTCTTTCTCTCTCCCTTCTCCTCTCTAAAAAATAAGTAAATAAATAAATTCTCTTTTTGAAAAAAGAGACAGTATTTTTTCAATAGAAATTCAAGTAATAATGATGTCATAACTATTTTTATGACCATAAACAAAGGAATATATGGGAAAAGTAAATTAATTTCATTGGTAAGTAAAATATATGTCAGAGCTGTAAAGACCATCAACAATTAAAAATATGCCCAAGGGTTTCAAATGAAGTAAAGTGAAGATACAGATTTGGGAGACCTAACTGGGGAATGTGAATATGATTGTATAGAAAAAGAAGGTAATGAGAATGAATAGAACTGAGGGTGGAATTTTATTTAACTGAGATAGAAAATTAAGAACTCTATAGCATTTAATTGATAAATAGATAAGATTGACATATATTATCCAAGACCCTCCAAAAAAGTCTTTATGAGCAAGTGGTAGATCAACAAGCGATGAAATATTCTAATTGGCTGATATTCAAATATTCTAATTGGTGAGAATTGGGTGAAATTTTTCAAGTCATATAAATATATTGATTACATTCACTATGACCAATTAATATCCCAGCTAAAAAATGAAAATTCACTGTAAATTCACTTGATTTTTGTTTCTTTTAGCTATATGTCCAGAGTGTGTGTGTGTGCAAATATGTGTATAATTGGTATACAAGTGTTTAATGCCTATTTTTAAAATCACTGTGATTATATCCCTAACAGTATATATTTCTTGTAACAACCCTTACAATGATGCTCTCTGATTTCCTGTTTACTTGTTGGTTTTCTCTCATCAAAATTCTTGGTTATCAATGGTTCCAACAGTGCCTTACTTATTGATTTACTACCATAAATATAGCATGGTATTGACATACAGTGGGTTCTCAATAGATGTTTTTAAAAATAAATCAATGAATTATTTCTTAGGACCATATCTAGGGAGATAAGAGCCATGGCTTATGTTAGAGGAGAGAGCAGAAACTTTGACACTACTTACCAGTTTTGTACTTTATATAAGATTATGTATTCTTTCTCATTTCCTCCCTCAACAAAAATGAGGTGATAATATCTTCTATTTTGCAAGGTCATTAAGAGGATTAAATTAAGGTTTATATGCAAATAGGGTAACCTTGTTCTGGTGCATAGTAGCTACTCAAAAGATAGTAACTGTTATTATTGTTATAATTACTATGTCCCTTTTGTGAAGACCAATTATTTCTGAATTTTACTTTTTGTTTTTATTTGAAATCAATTTAAGTAGCACATAAAGAGTTGACTAAGTGAAAAAGGGATGATCCCTTTCTATCAAGGACATCACAGGTATAAATCCTCAATTCTTCTCAACCATGATCTATCTACATAGTTGTAATAATGAAGAAATTATTGGGTAGTAAGAGTGTTGTCATTCGTATTCAAGTCCATATCCTTACTCTTTTTTTAACTCTTTATTTTTATTTTTTCACATTTTTTATTGTTGGTCAAGAACAGTTGCCTCCACTTACTCCCTACCACTCCCTGTCACCTCAGCCATCTCCACTTCCCACCCTTGATCCTGCCCTCCTTTGGTTTTGTCCATGTGTCCTTTATACATGTTCCTAAAAACCCTTCCTCCTTTCCCCTCCCTTATTCCCTCCCTCCTCCCCTCTGGTTGCTATCAGTTTTTTCTTAATTTCAATGTCTCCGGTTATATTTTGCTTGCTGGTTTATTTTGATGCTTAAGTTCCACTTATAGGTGAGATCATATGGTATTTGTCTTTCACCACCTGGCTTATTTCACTAAGTGACACATCCTTATTCTTATTCCACATTCTCAACCTTTGATCATGTTGTTCATACATAAATCCTAGGCTAAGGGGAGAAATACTTTAAAGCAGTACTAGTAGAGGCTTCTGAACTAAAGAACTAATCTCTGTTTGTCTGTCTGTCTATCTGTCTATCTATCTATCTATATTTCTGTCTCTATCTCTGTCTCTTTCAGAAAATATTTATAGCTGATACCATACAGATTCCCAAACTGATTGCAGTTAGCCTATCTCCAGCCATGTTTTGGTTTCAGTCTTCCTTACTGGTTATGAATTGAATTCTCCTAATCTTGTGGCTTCCAAATTTGGGTAATAGCTTGGACAATAAATATTCTTCTGGCTATGTTTGTAAGTGACCTTTAGGGGGTTTCTAGAGACCAAGATATAGGTATCTACTCACCTCCTATGTTGACACCAACATCTGTGTACTCCATCAGTACAAAGATGGCAGCATTAAGTCAAAGTTAGAAAGGAAATGACATTCCCTTGAATAGTAATATGTGGAAAAATACTAAATCGTAAACAAGACATAACTAAAGTAAGTCTTAAGAGAACACCATAAGAGATCATAAGATCAAGTAGAGCTCAGTTTACAACTAGAGATAGTGAGTAAATCAAATCAAAACCCTAAGAAGAGTTTAAAAAATAATACATGATCTTTTGAAATAATATTTAAGGTCTTTGAGCTATTTTTACTTTTTTTAAGTTTGACAACATTCAGACACAAAAACAACAACAACATTTATTTTGCTTAATGGTGTTACATTCATTAATTCTGACAAAATAATTTAGGGACCTTAGATAATTAATAAGTAAAATATACAAGGTCATTCTCAAATGATAATAACATTGAAGAACTTAAATTTAACAGTTTTAAACACAAAGTTTAACTAGAATGATCTTCCCATAGATTTGGCATTTATTTGTAGCCATGAGCACTGGTGCTAATTCTGATATTAAGAATTATAATATTCTTATAATTCTAATTTGATATTAAGTACAGTATTCATCAGAATTTTAATTTTACAGAAAAAGATTTCTTTCAAGTTTTTACCTTTTTGGACAAAAATCAAAAGTATCGATTTATTTCAACTGTCTGTAAATTAGTAGAGGTATGCCCTACCCTTTCCCTTTGCTCTCCAACTGGCATGTCTTTCTTTTATTTACTCACTGATTCTTGTAGGAAGAGTCCCATATTCTTAGCTTTATTTATCTATGAATATCTAACATATATAAGAGCAAAACAAAGGTCAAGAAAAAGACCACAGATCAAAAATCCAATAAAAGGTCAAAATTTATAAAACCCCCAAATTGATGGAACTAAACTGAACTGAAGACCAGAGGTCAGGTGAAAGGCTAAGACAGATAGAAGCAAAGAGGTCACAAGGTGAGCTGAGCTGTGTCCCAACATTGTACTCAATTCCCATCCAAGCGAAGGAAGATACTTGTGCCCATTCTCTGATGTCAAGGCAATAAGATCTCTAAGAAAAATGCCCTCATTTAGTGAAGCAAGATTTCTGAAAAATCCTCCAGTGTCTTGAGCCTGTTGTTAATTCAGAATAGTAAGAATGCTTAGGTAACAAATTCATAAATATTGCCTCAGCTTTTTGTGATGAAACTAACTTAGCTCTTAGAACTTCATAAACTGCCATTGACCTATGCCTTTTCTTCAGTCCCAAAAATCAGTCTCCAATGCATCTTTAATTGAAAAGTCTTGGATATGTTACACTTTTTGTTCTCCAAAGACAGAACAAACTCTTTTCCTGGCATGGCAGCCTCACTGTTGTATCTTCATCTCTACCCTGGGAATAGTAACACTTGTCATGTAGAATTAATTGGTGTAATGTTTATAAAATACTTTGAATTTATCCTATAGAGGATTCTTTAAATATGACATATTAACACAAAATCATTGCATGTAAAGATACAATTACTATGCAACTGAAAAACTGGTGATCTTTTTTCACTGATCCATGGATTATGGCTGTATTTAATTACTATAAAGTGCACAGAATCTTTTATTGAAATAAGAGCTGAAAAGACATTTTTTTTGCACAGGTGCTAGTGGAATATTTTCTTTATTCCAAGCCATGTACAAAACATTATAAGGAACTTTGAAAATGAGCTAATCTTCAAGGTTATTCAGCACATATTAGGCATGCAACCTAGGGAATAGAGTTGTAGAAAGCTAAAACCTCCTCTTTTAAAAATGTCTACTACTTATTTATAGAAACATAGCCCAGTAGTTTGCCCTGACTTTTCTTAGTCAAGAACTCCTGCTGTTTTTCCACTTGTACATATATTCTTTGAATTTTTCATTTACCAAATGAATATTTATTACTTAATGCTGTTATTGCATTTTAATTAATTTGTGTTAATTGGTTCCTAATAAGTCAGAACTAATCAACCTGTTTTTAAATGGAAATATTATAACAATAATAATCACTGCAGTTACACCAACAAAACAAATCATATCCTTATGTTTATCCCATTGTGAGTAAGCATGCCTTTTTCCAGTTTTTATAGAAAAATGTAAATAACTTTATTAGCTAAAATATTCCTAGGAAAGCCTACAGAGATAAGCCCAGATTTGAAGTCAATGCTACAAGAACCAAATTTGAAGTCAGGATGACAGCTCTCATACATAACATTTTTCTTGAGATACTGTTTAGGACTTAAGATGCACTGTTTTAATTGCATTAAATGTGCCAATGCTCTTAATCTCTACAATAGCTCCAACAGAATGCTGTTATTACCATTTTTACAGATGAGGAAACTAGACACACAGAATTCTTCTGACATAGGTAAAAAACTTGTATCTACACAAAAAAAGGAACAGCATCAGGGAAGGAATAAATAAAGCATTTTCTACATAATAATTAGAATAGCAATTTGTATTTAAAAGACAAAAATGTGTAATGACTCCCACAGATAGCTATCTAATTACTGTTCATTAGATATTCAAGTTCATTGAGTTTCCATTTTCTCTTTTTATATCTCCCAATGAGGATAATGATGAATTCTTTCTCAGGAAATTCAAGCCTTCCTTATTATTCAATCCTCAATTCTTTCTCCAATCTACAGCCAGTAATTATCAATACTAAATCACCCCCTCCGCTCCTCCACTATAAGAACTATTTTGTCAGCAAACTCACCTTGATTAGATCACAAGATCAGTCAAAAGGAATATTTATTATTCTGTTCTGGTGAGGACTGTCTTTTCAGGCACTTGAAATCCTGGAACACTGCACTCTGTGTTCACTCACCTACTTACAAATCACCACTATATGACATCCACAACAGAAAGCGCTCTGAGGGTGGAGGGTGGTGGGAAGGAGATGAATACATGCAACCCTGATCTCAAGCATTCATGAACCACAATGAAAACAATGAAAGGACTGTAAATGTAATACTTTTTACTGCAATATTTCCTTAGGTCAAGCTTGAGTCTAATGGCCCACCCACAACAACAACTAATGGCTCAAAATAATCACCCATAAAGACCAGCTGCATTATTAATATCCAATGAGCCAAAAGTTAAAGAATCCACCAAATGTCCTGGTATCAGGACATTTGAAGAGAAGATAAGACTTGGAGAACTTGAGGGGATACCTGCTTCCCGCCCTCCCTCCCTTCCTTCCTGCTTTCTTCTCTCTTCTCCCTCTGTTCCTCTCTCTCTTACCCTTCCTCCACTCCCTTTATTATTTCTTTTAACTTTCTGTGTTTGTCGGAGAAGACTAGACTCGCCACTGAAAATGCAATATAAGTACAGGCAAGAAAAAGTAAAGAAGCATCAAATAAAAAAAGTAAAATTAAATATAGAAATCTAGAGACAATTAACTTTTAATTTTTTGAATCCCTGATCAAAATCATCAAGTAAAGAAATTCATTGTCCTTTATAGAAACACCAAAACTCTTGCTAATTACTATAAAATAAATTCAAGTCCTGGCATTTATTATATAACATTTTATGTATTAAAGTTGTTTTAGAAATAAAATGCTACAAGTTTTTGATTAAGTTGGTACTATATAGATCACAATGCTACTGAACTTCCAACAGCAGTATAAAAAATAATAACCCTATTTTATAATAATTACTCACCAAATGCACTACCCTATAAGGCAAGTAACATGGCTATCTTTCAGAAATGTGAAGAAGCAGTTTGTTATCTTCTCCTATATTATCTGGGTTTTATAGGCCAGTTCATTTTGTCTCCACTGTGGAATACCTTAAAAGGTAACCTGGTATTCTGACTCTAAAGGTAATTTATTATACCCGTTAATCTTGTAAAATTGCCCTCTGGATGTAATAATTTGTTATTCTTTTATTAGACCTTCTTCTGCATACTATGTTTATCATAAAGATGTCACCATTGTGATGCCTAGCAACCATTACAATGTTCCAGAGGTGTTTGCATCCATTTTCCTGGGGGAGAGAGCAGCGCTTCCCTGCCAGAATACCCTGGGACAGCTGTCAGGGTATTCTGATGTATGAAGATGAAGGCCCCCCTGCTGCAGACTCCAATCAGCTCAAGTCACGGCCTGAAAGCAGTGACTTGGGCATCACTATACCGTGTTAGAAAATGTGTCAATTATCACATGGACTGCCTAAGGGTATTGCCTGGGTCTAGGTCCTGAAACCATCAAGACTGAAGGGAGAAAAAATTGATGAAGAAGTCAGTTGAATTAACTGATAACAAGGAAGTCTGTATATAAAATGTTCATTGTAACTCAAGAACCCCAAATTTCTGTCTGGGAAGCTTTCCTATGGATTCTCCCATGAGTAGAACTAAAGCTGTCTATTTTCTCTGACATAAAGTATGTATAACTGGCATTTTAGGAATTTCCTAAGAGCTAGTGGGTAGTTGTCTAACTAGCCAAAGAGCCATAAAAATAAAATCATGCTAATAATGTTATACTGTTTTGTTATCATTGCTATTCTTAATACATAGTGCCACTGTTTATATGATGTGAATACAGTGGAGACCACTTAAGTATGTAGCCTAGGGTCTAAATCAGTAAAGCTTTGTGCACCATTTATGTGGGTTCCTGTGCAATTTACTCAGGGAAAGGGAGAAACACATATTTTCACATATTTACAGAGATTTCTGAGCTGCCTCAATGACCCCTTTTCAAACTTCATTGTTTCCCCCTTAAATTACTAAATCATATTTAAGGCATTTATATCAGATATGTTCCTTTAAGAAATCACTATTTACTAGGCATGGGAATAATCATTAAAGAAAATGGTCATCCCCAGAAGATGCTAAAACTACCAATTAAGATTCATGGAAGAATTAAATTTTATTAAACAACAAATAAATCATTGTTTGTTTGAAAATACTGAGTAGACACTTCGACCAAAGTATTCAGGCAGCAGGCCACATACAGACTGCGAGGTATCCAGAATTACCACCCTGGAGTTTTCACAGGAAAACATATCATTCTCCATGAACGTCACCAGGGCACATGCACACCGGACAGAAAAGAACCCAACATATTGTTGCTGTTAGAGAAAAAGGTGCCCCATGTTAAATTTTCAGTTCTTTACAAAACATAAAATATAATAGTGATATATTTTTCATAATGGTGGTAATGGCTATAGTGATAAAAATTATGAGTGATAGTTCCCCATACATGTTTATCTTCTGGCTCTTGATGGTTTTTTCAGGGTAAAAACACATTTTGCATTAGGAGAAGCCATATCAGAAACATCTAACTTCATTAAAATATTTAATTAATATCTTTCCTGTCTTCAGCTTGAAGTATGCTCCCCCTACTGATCAGAACTCCAATGAAGCAAGCAGAAGTCTTATTAAAGCTTAACTCTTACGTATTCTGTTTTCATGTCATTTGTACTATTTTTCCATATGTGCAAAATTAGACAGCAATGCAAACTTCCAGAGAGAAATTTTAAGTTATTAATTTATACTCTGTACACCAGTAGAAAGATGATAGGTTCTGGAACTGGAAACCCTGGCAGGTGGGTTTCACACACACACACACACACACATATGTATGTAATATGCTAATACCTGCTGCTCACCCTGCTTCATAGAAATACTATGAAAACCAAATGAAATAATTGCTAGTTAAGTGTTTTCAGAAACTGTAGTGTACTAAAATTATTAATTATAATTATCCATATTAAGCTGAAATTATTTTAGGTAATCACTATTACCTGTCACTATTATTTTCAAAATGGTCAATTATTAATTGCCTATGACTTTGAAACATACCAAAATCTCTCTTTTCATAGCTAAATAAAATGAGAGAAGGGTTCTTCCATATGTATATATATATGACATATACCATATGTATTATATATAATATCTATATGTATAATCAGGATATCAACTTATAATATTTTCTTATCCTTTCTTGATTATGATTATAGAAATTTCTTCTAAAATGAGGTTGATTGTAAAGCCATACTCCAAATATATGAAAAATCCAAGTCTTGGCCTGAAACTATAGGATATGAATTTAGAGAAAATTTGGGTTCCTTATTTTCAGAAGGATTCCAGGTAAAGGTAGGGTGAGGTGGGGAGTGTGGGGATTTGGGAATCTGAAACACTGTTTTAGGAATAATATTACACCAGATTATATTAAAGAATAATAGCAAGAATTGTCTGTAAGCACTAAAACTTAACTGGACTTGCTCTAATAATATGGGGTGTGGAAAATACACTTTAAAACTGACCTGAATTGTCTGCTGTGGTTTTCAATGTAGTTTCCTTTATCTTATTGCAACAAATTTATCTTCTGGGGATATCACAGAAAAGAAATAGGCAACTCTTCAAACAAGACAAACGGAAACTTTGTAATGAAAACTCCTGTATCTTGGGTCTCCAACAGTACCCACTCATTTGTTCATGTGACACAATAACTCATGATGAAGGGCTGCCTGTAGAGGAACCATGCTCTCCTGGATGAAAAGTAAAAAAGTGTTCTGATGTCCAGACTGTGGCAACATTCAGACAAGGCAGAACTGCTTCTGAGCTAGCTATAAAATAATTACAGAATGTACATACAGATGATCCCGACTTTTGATTTTTGAATTTACAATGGTGCAAAAATGATACCCATTCAATAGAAACTACACTTTGGATTTCGAATGTTGATCTTTTCACAAGCTAAGACATGCAGGACAATATTCTCATGATGCTAGGCAGTGGCAGCAAGCAGACACACATGGTCGCAAGTATAAACAACAACACTTTATGCTGTAATCTTTGCTAGCATTTTTTCTGGATATGGGATATTTTGCATCTCATCATGTCTACAGAATGCCCAGCAGTGTCTCCTGCTTCTGGTGAGAAGAGGTAGACAATTATTCTTGAGATGAAAATCAACACAGTTACCCAACTGAAGGCTGATGTATGTGTTGTGAGCAGTTTTAAGGTAGGCTAAGCAAGTTGTGAAGTTAGGTGTGCTAAATGCATTTTGGACTTAATGATGTTTTCAAGTTATGATAGGTTTATTGGGATGTAACCCATCCTAAGTCAAAGAGCATCTGTATGTAATTCAGTTAGTAGGAAATACAACATGGTTTATTCATTGGAATTAGCTTCAGCTCAAATGAAAGGAACCCAAAATAAAGCCCCTTTTTCACTCTTTCACATCAAGTCTGGTGATATGAATCCCAGGGTTCTTATATGTTTCAAGATCAAAAGCACTCTGGGTCCCTCATGTCATTTACCAGTAGCTTTTACCTCATTGTCCAAGATAGCTGCTCAAGCTCCAACGTTCCAAGTTCACATTTGGACCAGAGGAAGGATGAAGGATAAGGAAATATGCTTTATTTAGGATCAAAATCTGGGCTACTGACACATCCCTAGTAGGTGATTAAGGAACAAAGTCTTTTGTTTACTTTATATACATCATTCTAGGTTAGGTAACTTTATGCTCTCCACTTCAGGGATCAGTAAGGGACAGATTCTTTCCACCTTTTTCTTCATAATTCTTGGTCTTAGTCCATACAGTGGAAACTGGAATTAGGCATGTCTAACGTTCAGCACACAGAAAGGGGACAAGTAGAACATGTATGCAATGTTTTAAATCCTGGACTCAAAAGTGACACCCATCAATCACTCTACTCATCTTAATGGCAAGATGTCATTACATGGTAACATTTAGGAGTGACTGGGGATTGAGAAATGTGGGTCTGCCTGGCCATCGATCTCCCAGATGCAAATTTATTATTATGGAAAAAGAATAGCCCTGGCTGGTGTAGCTCACTGGATTGAGTGCAGGCTCTGAACCAAAGGGTCGTGGTTTGATTCCCAGTCAGGGCATATGCCTGGGTTGTGGTCCAGGACCCCAGTGGGGGCCATGTGAGAAGCAACCACACATTGATGTTTCTCTCCCTCTCTTTCTCCTTCCCTTCCCCTCTCTCTAAAAATAAAGAAATAAAATATTAAAAAAAGAATAGAACAAGGTTTATTTTATATTTAAAAGTCTGCTCCACAAATAGCCTGTACATTCCTTTCAAAGACACATCACACACACACACACACACACACACACACACACACACACTACTTCCATTTACTGGAATGTGGTTGTATGGCCCCAGCTACTTACTGCTGAGACTGGGAAATACAGCCTTACCATGGGCAGTGGATGGCCCAGTTATAGAAAACACAAACACACATTCTAGTAACAATAATAAATAAGAAAATCAAGTATCCTCCACACGACACAGTCATAGTACATGGATAAAAAGCAAAGGATATTATAATTGAGTTTAAAACATAGCATATAGGAAAATTATCTTCCTAATGGTGTCAACAATTGAAGTGACTGTAGAATAATAGAGCAAGAGTATGCTTAGAACAAACAGAAATATACAAACATGAGTAGTTTAGAAAAATTTTAACCAACTTAAATAGCTGCTGTCAACAGTTCAAATATTATTTTGTTACTATAATCTTAGTATGTCAGTTTTCATACTTGTCCAAGTTTGTAGAATCCTCTTTCTACAAAATTTATCATTCTTACTGTTATTTAATACATCTCTAAAGAAATTACTAATTAGCAGTTTGGGGACAATTGTTAAAACCATTTTATTAATTCATTAATTCAATCATCTAATATTTGTTGATATTTAAGTAGTGCTAAACATAGTTTAGGCATTCAAGATTCAATAATAGGAAAAATAAAAGGTCACAGTCCTATAACACTTATGTTGTAGTAGGGAAAGAGGAATATAAACAAAAACTAATGAGTACATAATTTGAAAATTAGGGTGACTGAAAAAAACAAAAAGAGAATGTAGAATGATGGGGTGAGTTAGGTGCTACTGCAACTAGTCAGGTAAAGAAAAGCAACTTTGGTAAAGGATGACATTAGCATACAGATCCAAAGGAGCTGATGTAGAAAAGAGTGAGTTAATAGAAGGAAATGAGAGGAGAAACATCAGAGATGTTAGATGGGACTACATCAAGAAAATATTTTAGGCCCTACTAAGGATGCCACATTTTATTTTACAGGAAATGGGAAGCCCTAAGGTGACACTGAGCATAGGAGTTACACACTTTTAGCCCAACAGGACTACTCCGGCTGCAGGATGACCCGTTAGGATGGTATTGCATGATTCCAGGTGAAAGATGATGATGTTGGCCCAAGGTGCAACCCGATACCAGGCGCGTTTGCTGATGGTTTGCATGTGGTTGCCCAGCAATAAAGAAAAACTAGGTTGACCAAGTATTTTAAAGCAATAGGAAGAATGGATGGATGTGCCGTGTATTAGCATGAAAACTGAGACTAGATTGGTTCTGGAGGAGAAATCAAGAGTTAGAGTTGAGACATGGTAAGTCTGAGATAATACATCTCTGTGTAATCTTGTTCATTACCACATCTTACAATCATTCTGCAATCTTTAAAACTTAGTTAATGAGAAAAAAGGAAAAACATTATTTTTCAAAATAAAAATAGTTTCTATTTCAATCTGAAGTGAAGTGCATGGGTTAAGTCATATCCTATTGAACCAATTTTCTCAGCTTGGGGCATTGTGCTTTAAAGGTCATAACCATGAACAGTTTTTCATTGTCCTGACAAAACATTTATGTTTTTATGTCTGATCGCCGTATCTTGGAGGGTTCTGACTCCAAAATGGAGTGGACCAGAATCAACCAAAAATGCTATTTTCTAATAATATTTAAGTTACCAAGAAAGGTCACTTATAAAGCATACTGCAGTCTCTAAGTTGAAGGACAGGTAAGCACACTACACACACCACACACTGCACACACACTTAATGTATGTCTAAAAATAAACTGGGACAGGGAAGGATATTATCAGATAGACTAAGATGAGACTAACAACATTATTACCCAATAGAACACTGCTAAGTATAGATCGTAAGGGAAACTATTTGTTAAATATATTATAGACCAAAAACTCGATTTCTCTGCAACAAGAAGTAGTCCAGCAATCTGCCAGTTGCTCAACCTCATGACATAAGGTGATAGAAGATTCATGGCAAACTAAAACCAGCTGGACATGTGTGTAGGGTACACACGCACTGACTCTAGATCCTCAGATAGACATGCAAACACAAATAGATGTGTGTCCCCTCTGTGTCTGCTTCCTCTCAACTACCCTCATTAAGGGGAATAAAACCTCAGGCACAAGTTAAATGTAATTGCTAGTAAATATGGTAACTATTTTCTTCTACTAAAGTTACAAAAATTCTTTGAATTTTATATATGGGACTAAATGTGTAATGGAAAATGATGTTTGATGGTGTTTAAATGCAGAGTGTGTCACTTTATAAACCATAGGACTCTTTTAAGTTATTTTTTTAACTTCTTGACATGTGTCACAATTTGGAATCCTGCTCTCATGGGATAAATGCCAGATTACATGGTGTAGTATTTTTATCCTCTGCACTTTCCTTGTAGAAGCACACGACATCAAAGGACAGGCAGATCGCTAGCAGCAGCAGAAAATGGAATAGGACTGTAATATGCTGGCTTTGATCTTGCCTTCTAGTAATTATCTTGGCTACATGCATGCATGGAGAGTAAGATCTAAATTAACAAGGCCAAGAAATCCTAGAAAATGTAAGAGGTATCCCTGAATACAAACTTCATGTCTCTCCAACATGATTGATTGCAATGAAGTATACAAAGTTGTGAGTTGTTAATTTAAGGCATTAATCCTGAAATGTTATTCTCTAAAACTTTCCACTGCTAGATTTAATAAAGCAATATTGGCAATTAAGACATTATCACCTTTAAGTCCAACCAACATCTCATACAGAGTATTTGGCTAACATTCATCTGATTTCATGTAACAAAACTTAAGCTAAAAATCACTGAATTTATTTTTAAAGTCATAACTTTAGTTTGACTTTACTTAATTGTCATAACTTAGTTCACTACCATTAAAAACTGCTTTAATATCACCTTACAAAAGGTATTTCTTGTGGTATGGAAAGTAAATCAAATCATCAACATCTTCATAATATGTAAACACAGAGTTTAAGAAAAGACTGAGTCATTTCTTTTTCAATTTCCTACTTGTTTGTTTGCATGTTTTCATTGCTATATTGAGAGGATTTTATTGTTCTCCCACGTGAGTAAAAATTACCATGTCTATTAAAGGTTAATAACTGGCTATGTTCCTGAAATATCAAGGGCTAATATGTTCTACAGATGAGAAAGTTTTCAGCAGCAAAATATTTCTGCAATATTTGAGGATTCAATTCACTTTGTAACAGATCAACCACCACAGATGAGAGGTGTGGGATCTAGTTGACACCAAATAGTAGGTGTTTTGCTGTATGAAATTGTCTCATAGACACTGTGTATTATTCTAATTGGAGATGGTTTCTCCTAAGGTAGTATGAAGGCTGCAATTAGAAACTTGCTAACTAATCTTTCCATGAAATAATTATAAACAGTGTATTCTAATTTTACCTATCAAGTGCAAGTTAAATTCACATGAATAGAACAATCACTTAGAATAATGGGAAGCAAGCCACTGCTGCCTTCCATATCATACAAAAAAGATCTTTCAAACCTTACAAAGCAGGGTTAGAGGCCATTTGTGTAACAAACTGACAAAGAACAAATTCCTTTGAAGAAACATTCTCTCTCGAGATCAAAAACAATTCTCAATTCTCTCTATTGATCCAAACTCGTTTTGTGATAAATGAGGGTTGAGAAATAGAGGATTTCCTCCCAAGAAAACAGCAACCACAACATTCATAATTTTTAAGCATTCTGAATTCTATTTTGTAGTATTAGCAATAATAAAGGCATCTATACTTCCTAAATGCAGCATTCAATTATGTATAATGATTTGTCAAGAGAGTGACTGTGCAGGGTTGTCTTTAAGAGAAGTTTATATATATTTAGCCAGTAAACTGGAAAACAATGAATGCTGCAGAGTTTTGATAGGGAATGATACGTACCGTTGTCCCCTGTGACAGACATGCCATAGATCCCTAATTTGCTCTAGGGCATGGTACTTCTTTGCCTCCACATGGGTATCTGAAAAGCCAAACAGGAACTCAAGTCCAGTGAAAAGTGGTGCTTGCACACTCACCTCCTAAAGTGCTGACAAGCAAGAAAACAGTCATTCTTAGAAGGATATGCTAGCTTCCTGTGGAGGTTTTAGTTTTCACTCTGGGTAAAATGAGAAATGTTGCAAGTCCACAGACTAACAATTAGCTAACCAAAAGTCACCATCCAGTCTTCAGCAAGAGAAAAACATCTTCCAGCACTGATGTGAAGGGCTGAAGGAACTTAATTCAGACTGGTGGGAGGAGCATAGGAACAGGTGTGGCACCTTGATTGGAAATAATCTTTTAAAAAAGAGGTGCCTGTATCATTAAGCAGGCTCTCTGCTCTAACAGGGGTGAACCTCAATATTCACAGTTGGCCTCTTGCTGCAGAATTCATATGGTCTCAGTAGCTTGCAGCCCTGCCAACCCAAATTCTGAAAACTAATTTTTTTCCCTCTCTTTCACATTGCCAAGTTCCTTGCAGTCTTAAGTATTGGAGGAAAGGTCACCAGAGTTAAAGCAGTGGCTGGGAGGACTTCCCATGTAAGCAAAGCCCATTCCCAGTGGTTGTTACATATTCATTTTTCCAGCTGAATGAAATCCAGCAGGGGCAGGCTTGTCTTGAGGCGCACATCTACCCCTTGCCTTCAGCAGGGCCAGGATATTAAAGTAGGGGTGATTTAGCGAGCAGCGAATCAGCCAGCCCCGAGTTCAACATGCTGCGCAGACCTGGGAAGCCATTCAGCTGACAGCGTGCTCACCACTGCCTAACAGTATTTGAGCAGAAGATTTCTTTCCTTGCACATTGAATGACTGTGGTGCCCTCTTCGAACAGAAGGAAATATAGGATAACCAAAGTGGTTTAGTAACAACAAAGCTGCTTTCTCTGGTTTTCACTTGGACATAAAAGATATTTAAAATGCCTAAAGTTATTTTATACCAGAAATGTGCAGATTCCAGTATCATCATCAGACATAAAAGTAAATTATTTCAGTAATCGAACAGTATGGTGCAAAAAACCCTCAAGAAACAACAGCTCCTTCATGATCTCCAAGCCTATCAATTACATTTACTATTTCTCTGAATTGTAACATCAAAAAAACCTTTAGTGTTAGGTTGTTTATAGCACTTGCATATTTGTTCAGAATGCCTGAAACAAAGAGATTTTCCTGCAAATGACAGACTATAATTTCCATATTTCTACAAAGCTTTCATTTCCTAAAGAAACAACAGTGATTCTGATTTGAGGTCTACGTGACCCAGTGACTCAGCCAGTAATTCAAACACTCATGCCCCCTGTAAGGAGCATTTTGGAGACCTGTGGATTTGTGCAGGGGAGAGAACAGCCAATGCAGAAGGACAGTGGGTGAGTTTTCATTGTCACTGACAGTGTGCTATGTCGGCTATATTTGACTCTCTCGTTTTATGTTGATAATTAGGGGACAAAGAGAACTTAGTGGAAGCTTTGAGTCCAGTATTTATTCCTCCAACTTTGCCCATTCATTTCACTTAAAATACAGACAACAGACACATTCTATTTTGGGATAGTTAAGGATAAATGTGTGTTATTGTTTTCCTGTGGCTACCAACCACAGGGCATCATTTCATAGATATAATTATTACCCTGATTTGGGGTTTTAGTGTTAAATTAAATGCTGCAAGATCCCATTTGCCACACCAGCTATAATGACTTTTTTTGGTACTTTCAACAATAATATAGTCAATTAAAAATTAAATATAACTTTAAAAGAGATTATAATTTTAAAAAATTATGATCTCTTGAATTCTGACCTGAATTATAATCTCTCTGAATTCTGACCTGAGGTTTTAAAAACGTTAATAAGTATAAATATTGTTATCTCTCCAACCTTCAGGATTATATTACTAAAAGATGCATAATACTAATATTAAAATTTCAAAATTGTGGCATTATAAAAATAGAACTAGAAGGTTTGAGATTGGGAGTGTATTCTGCTGGGGCTATACCTTAAGTACCCTGAAACACCAGTTCAAAAGAACCTATTCACCCCAATGTTCATAGCAGCACAATTTACAATAGCCAAGTGGTGTAAACAGCACAGCCTAAGTGCCCATCAATGAGTGGGTGGCTAAAAAAAAACTGGTACATTTACACAATGGAATACTACGCAGCAGAAAAAAAAGAATGACCTCCTACCTTTCACAACAGCATGGATGGAAATGGAGAGCATTATGATAATTGAAATAAGCCAGGTGGTGAAAGAAAAATACCATATGATCTCAACTATAAGTGGAAACTAATCAACAAAAGAAACAAATAGAACCAGAGACTTGGAAATAAAAAACAAACTGACAGTGACCAGAGGGGAGGAGGAGGAGGATAACAGGGGGGAAGGGAAGGGGAAAGCAAAGGAACATCAATAGAGGACCCATGGGCATGGACAATGTGGGGGGATTGACTGTGGGAGCTGGGGAAACCAAGTAGGGGTCAGTAATGGGGAAAAGGCAGGACAACTGTCACTGAATAACAATAAATTTAATTAAATTAAAATAAAATAAATTGCCTAGGAAAAAGGAGTGTATATGCATAAAAAACTACATACAAGTATTTTGCCTTCACTAAAATAAAACAATAAAGAGCAAATTAAATCAAGAGAATGGCTATAAAGAGCTATGCATGTTGATATGTTTATAATTAATTTTTATTTCCTAGACACTGGAAATTGTCAAGGCTTTTTCCCTGCAGAATTGAAATGAAAATTCTTGTAAATTAGCTTCCTTTAATGTGTTTTCTGGCAGGTAATGTCAAATGCTTTATTTATTTGATAACATAGGATAGAGATAGATTTTTATTCTGCCCCTTTGATCCTGGTATAGTTTGAAAAGCACCAAGTACTTTAAATATATCATGTAAACTACAGTCTTTAGAAAGCAGATGATGAGATACTGTAATGTGGGGGATGGGTAG
Organism: Carollia perspicillata; assembly: GCA_004027735.1. Classification (NCBI taxonomy): domain Eukaryota; kingdom Metazoa; phylum Chordata; class Mammalia; order Chiroptera; family Phyllostomidae; genus Carollia; species Carollia perspicillata. The sequence continues at coordinate 17,786 of PVKM010013153.1, forward strand.
ATCTGTGGTTCCCATGACCAACTATGCCACAGACAAACCCAGACCTGAGCTGGCCTAAGAGTAAGTGCAAAGTTGCACGCAGATAAGTTAATCGTATGGTAATCAAAGATGAACTCTGCCTTGTTGTACTATCTTCTAACATTCTTTGTATAAATCAAGAAATGGGTAGTTTATAATTCCTGAACTCTTGAGCACTACGAACCAGGCTTGGTAGAGATGTTGCTGATGAGTGGGGTGTAGCATGTGGAGAAGGATGTAGGTAGAGTGAATGGAAAATGGAGATCCTGAAAGGTACCACATGTATGTGAGAGCAAAAGAGAGTCACAATAATTATGTAGCTTTGGATAAAGATGAAGGGATTAGAGTTCAAAGGTTTCAATCTGATGGCATTTCTAGGTGACAGATCTGTGATTTACTTGTGGGGATGGATACATTTAGTGTGTACTCTGTGTATCTAAGGGTGCATGGGCGATGGGGTAGAGGTATCAGGGGAGATCAAAAGTTAAGATCCATGAAGATGGGTGGTTGGATAGACAACCGTGTGAGAAGGTTGTCACAGTGTGGAGCCTGGGAAATGGAATGGCAACACAAATCCTTAATTAGAAAGCAGTTACTAAAAAAATAGAGGGTAGCAGTGATGAGAAAGGCAGTGGAGTGTGTTGGGAAGGTGGGTACCTGGGGCAGCACATGTGGTCAGACGCTGGCAGTTAGAAACTGCTACAATGCCTTTCCAACCTGTGGATCCTGTAATAAATAACTAATTAAGGATGAATATGGAGTGTCCAGCATTTTATAAAATTTAAGAATATTCCTAGGAGAGTTCAACAGGCCAAGAAGCAGAAGCAGGGGGAAATGAAGCAAAGAAGCAACAGGAGAGTGGATTCCTTGAGGGCCTAGAAGATTAGGTAGGGACAAATCATCACAGGAACATGAGATGTGACAAAATCAAGTTAAATGCAATTATAATTTTCTGTGCATAGGTCTTTTACAATCTTGGTTAAGTTTATTCCTTCATATCTTATTCTGTTTGAAGTGATTGTGAATGGGATTGTTTCTTAATTTCCCTTTCTATTACATTGCTATTGGCATATAAAACTAACCAAGGATATAAAAGACCTGTACTCAGAAAATTGTAAGACACTGAAGAAAGAAATTGAAGAAGATACAAATAAGTGGAAGCATATACTGTGTTCATTGATAGGAAGAAATAAACATCATTAAAATGTCCATACAACCCAAAGCAATCTATAGATTCCATGAAATTCCTACCAGGATTCTAATGATGTATTTCAAAGAACTAGAACAAATATTCCATAAGTTTATATCGAACCACAAAAAGGTCCCACATAACAACAGTGATTCTGAGAAACAAAAACAAAGTTGGAAGAATCACACTGCCTAATATCAAACTATAATAAAGGCCATAGTAATCAAAAGAGCATGGCACTGGCATAAACATGGACACATAGATCAATGGAACAGAATAGAGAGCCCAGAAATAAGTCCACATCTTTATAGTCAATTAATATTCAACAGAGGAAGCAGACACATAAAATGGACTAAAGATTGTTGATTCAGTGAATGGTGTTGGGAAAACTGGACAGATACCTGCAGAAAAATGAAACTAGACAACCTTCTTGCACCACGCACAAGAATAAATTCAATATGGATCAAAGACTTAAATGTTAGACCTGAAACCATAAAAATTCTAGAAGAAAACATAAGCAGCAAAATCTTGGACACTGCTGGTAGCAGTATTTTATCAGATATATCTCCCCAGGCAAGGGAAACAATAGAAAAAAATAAACAAATGGGACTACATCAAACTAAAATGTTTTTGAGCAGCAAAGGAACTCATCATTAGGCAGTACATCTGATAAGAGATAAATATCCAAAATGTGTGAGGTACTTACAAAGTTCAACACCAAAAACAAAACCTCAATTAAAAAATGGACAAAGTATCTGAATAGACACTTCTCCAAAGAGAACATACAGATGGCTGATAGACACATGAAAAGATGCTTAATGTCTCTGATCATCAGAGAAATGCAAATTAAACAATGAAATATCATCTCACACATGTCAGAATTTCTATCATCAATAAATCAACAAACAACAAATGCGGTCAAGGATGTGGAGAAAGGAGAACCCTTTGCACTACTGGTGGGAATGCAGATTGCTGCAGCCACTGTAGAAAGCAGTATGGAGAGACCTCAAAAAATTAAAAATGGACCTGACTTTTGACCCAGCAATATCACTTCTGGGAATATATCCAAAAGAACCAAAAACTCTAACTTAATTACTTTATTGTTGTTCAATTACAGTTGTCTGCCTTTTCTCCCCACCACAGCCCATGACCCCAGCCAAACCCACCTCTCTCCCTTGTTTCCACCCTCCCCTTTGGTTTTTTCCATGTGTCCTTTACAGTAGCTCCTGAAAACCTTCTCCCCTCTGTCTCTCCCTAATTAAAAAAAAAGCACCCCTATGTTCATTGCAACATTATTTACTTTCCAAGACTTGGAAGTAGCCCAAGTCTCCATCTATAGATGGATGGATAAAACAACTTTGGGACATTTACACAGTGCAATACTACTTGTTCTAAAAACAAAGAAGAACATTGTACCCTTTGCAACACTATGGATGGACCTAGAGAACATTATGCTTAGTGAAATAAGCCAGTCAGAGAAAGAAAAATGCCATATAATTTCACTCATATGTGGAATCTAATTAACTGAACTAACAAGGAGAATGGGGACAGACTTATAGATGGAGAGCAGATGACAGCTAGTGGAGGCTATGGGGCAGAGGTTACAGGGTGGAGGGATTGAGCAAAAAAAGAAAAAGGATTCATGGACATTGACAACAGTGTGGTAATTTCAGAACTGAGGGGAGTAGAAGGGGACTAAATGGTAATGGAAAAAATTTAATAAAGATAAAACATTTAAAAAATAAAATAAATGTAATTGGAAAATAACATTTGGGGATGATGGTCAAACAAAGGGATTATGAGAGTTTTGCCAAAGAGAATGTTGCACTTGGTACATAACTGCCCTGGTAGCATGTGAACACACCAAGAACGTTGACAGACCCCAACAGAACAGAGTCTGACATTGCGATCATGCAACTGAAAAAAACAGAAGTTAGTCTTCCTGGAGTGGAGTTGTGTAAGATCTTTATACATTTTGGAGATCAAACCCAAATATATTTTCCCATACAGTTGGTTCCCTTCTCATTTTACTGATGTTTTCTTTAGCTGTGCAGAAGCTTTTAATTTTTTTACATATTCTATTTATTTATTTTTAGAGAGAGGGGAAGGGAGGGAGAAAGAGAAGGAGAGAACCATCAATGCATGGATGCCTCTCATGCACCCCCTACTTGGGACCTGGTCCACAACCCAGGCATGTTCTATGACTGGGAGTCCAACCAAAGACATTTGTTTCACAGGCCAGCGTTCAATACACTGAGCCACACCAGCCAGGGTGCTTCTTATTTTGATGAGATCCCATTTGTTTACTCTTTCCTTTATGTCCTTGCTCTAGGGTTCATATCAGTGAAAATATTGATGCATGTAATATCTGAGATTTTCCTGACTATGTTCTCCTCCAGGACTTCTATGGTATCATGACTTATACTGAAGTCTTTCATCAATCTTGAGTTTATTTTTGTGTATGTTGTAAGCTGGTGGTCAAGTTTCATTTTTTGCACGTAGCTGTCCAAGTGTCCCAACGCCATTTGTGGAAGAGGCTATTTTTACTCCGTTTTATGCTTCTTCCCACTTTGTCTAATATTAATTGACCATAGAGACTCGGGTTTATTTCTGGGCTGTCTATTCTGTTTCATTGTTCTATGTATCTGTTCTTATGCCAGTACCAGATTGTTTTGATTACTGTGGCCTTGTAATACAGTTTGTTGTCAAGTATAGTCATCCCTCCCAGTTTGTTCTTCTTTCTCAAAATTGCTGTGAATATTTGGGGTTCTTTGTGGTTCCATATAAATTTTGAAGTATTTGTTCTATATCTGTGAAATATGTTATTGATATTTTATTAGGGATTGCATTGAATATATTCAAAAGAACCTGTGCACACCAATGTTCACAGAAGCGCAAGCCAAGTGCTGGAAAAAACCTAGGTGCCCATCAGTAAATGAGTGGATGAAAAACTGTGGTACATTTATATAATGGAGTACTACACAGCAGAAAGAAAGAAGGACCTCCTACCCTTCATGAAAGCATGGGTAGAACTGGAGAATATTATGCTGAGTGAAGTAATTCAGGTAGTGAAAGACAAATAACACACAATCTGACCTACAAGTGGAATCTAATCACTAAAACAAACAAGCAAGCAAAATACAATTAGAGACATGGAAATAAAGAACAAACTGACAGTAACCAGAGGAGAGGATAGAGGGAGATAATGGGGAAAAGAAGAGGAAGGGTCATCAAGGAACATGTATTAAGGACGCATGGACAAAGCAGAAGGGGAAAAGGATCGAGGGTGGTAGGTAGGGGTGTGGGGCTAGGGAAAGTGGTGGTGAGAAAATGGAGACAAACATATTCAAACAACAATAAAAAATGATTAAAAAAGGAAAACAGTAGTTAAATTTAACTGGACTCATTATGAAACCACACTGAATTCCACTATCATTTAGGAAAGACCTTTATTAGTATAGTGAAACAAAAGTTTTCCTGACTTCCTCATTTTTTTCCTGTTTTGGGGGGCCATGGAGAAGCCAGAGAAATATTTAAGAATATTGGAATTTGGGAAAGGTAAGGAAATACTCCACTTCAGTTTCAGACTCAGGTTCATTTTAGCTTCCCACCCATTATTTTTTTCTCTCTAAATGAGGAGGGCAATAATTAGGCATAATAAAGTTTATTATTAGGAAAGTTAAGTTTTATTTCTTCTTTATTCTTTTAATTCAGTACAAACAAAATGAACTAAAGGAACTAAAAATCAGCATCTGACATGCTCTTAAATATCCCCTAGAATGTGAAAAACAGAATATTTGAGTGAACTCTAATAATTTTTTCTAAGAAATATTTAACCATGAAGATTTAAAAACGTTTAAGTGAACTCTAATAATTTTTCTAAGTGAACTTTAATAATTTTTTCTAAGAAATATTTAACCATGAAAGTTTAAAAATGCTTAAGGAAAGTTAATATATTTTTTTTCTGCTTATTATTTGTATTGCCCAGTACCTTCTGTCTCACAGTGGTCTTGAAGCTGGGCAGGCTGGGAAAGGACTGCAGCCTTAGCCACTCCATTACAAGTGTACTAACCAGAATCCAGTATTAGGCCCACAGCGCCACCAGCTGGAAGGGTGCTGTACAGCAAAGACAAATTCTATTTGCCTTTTTAAAAATTTTATTAAATTAATTGGATGACGTTGATTAGTAAAATTCAACTTGATTAACTCCCTTGAGAAGGATAATTTTTGCTAAACTTTGACTTATTCTGAAATTGGGCTTAGAGGAACTATACATGTACTTGGGTAGATTAGTGAGTACAGGAGAGTTGAAGGTAGTTTTGTCATATATGTATCTTGCAAGTCAAATTTATATGACATTGTCACAAAGCAGGGGTACTTCTCCTCCTCACTAACACTGGCTACAATTCAGCATTAAACTAAAACCGTGAGTTTGATTACATAGAAGAGAAATGGTTATTAGTGGTTATTATATTTTTATTTGTCATCTTGTATAAATTGATTTTTATACAATGAGACTATCAATGACATGTAATTTGCCTTACAATGTAGAGTCCATTGTATAGCTTACAAAGCTTTAGTCTATTGATGGAGCAATTAAAATGATAGTGCTTTAAGAGTTTGAAGCTGTAATCGAACATATTACTTAGGCAATTTTAATGTCAGTAGGTGCTGAACTGTATATTTGGGTTACCTTATTTTCTGATGACATTTAACAAAAATCCTCACCTGAGGATATGTTTATTGATTTTAGAGAGAGAGGATGGGGGAGAGAAAGAAAGAGACATCAAGTGAGAGAGAAACATCAATCCGCTTCCTTCCATACACACTCCAACTAGTGATCAAACCATCAACATTTCGGTGTATGAGACAATGCTCCAGCCATCTGAGCAAGTGGCCAGGGCTTGATGACTCTTTTATAAATATAGTTTAGTCAACATTTTTAAATCCATCAGACTAGATGAGGACTCTTTTACATAATACCTTCTTCTGAGATTCCTAAGAGACTATATGTGTAATTATCCACAGTTTCTAAAATTCTCAATCAAGGAAATACAACAAGTAGTTATGATGGAACCTTTCAGTATTTAATGACGTGCATTTATAGTTTTCTTGGCTTTCTTTTGTCAGTATTTTTAACTGGATCTGTATCCTATTGCTTATTTCGCTATGGACATTATGTCTTTTTTTTTAATTTTGCTACATTTATTTTTCAATTACATTTGACATATAATATTATATTAGTTTCAGTTGTACAACATAGTGATTAGATATCAATATACCTGACAAAGTGTTCCAATAAGTCTGGTATCCATCAGGATATTATGATTAATAAAACACAAATAAAAACAATTCTTTCTTTCAGTCTTTGAACTTCATAACTGCAGTATCTCATTAAATTCTTCATAATAATTTTTTAGAGATTTTAGATTCCCTTCTCTGAAGAGGCTTAGATATACATATATATATATGAAATTTAAGTACAATGGAATAGAATGGTATATGCAGATAAGAAACTTTGGCATAAGTCTAATAGGTGTACTTTCATTAAACAGTGGGTCCTAGTAATTCTAAGTAGGATAGACTTGAAAGGTGAATAGACAGGCTAGTAATTTCAAAACTGAAAAACACAAATACGGGGAAACTATCATAGAAAATATTTTTAAATATTTACTTCTCAATGGAAGTGGTATGTGAATAGAAGCAACATATATGTTGAATTTTTCATAGATTATAACTACTCTAATCAATTGAAAGAATATCTCTCAGTGACTGGCCATGTGTCATTGGGCAAGTTACAAATTTCCTCATCTGTTAAATGAAGATATTGATAGCTTATAGAGTTATGTTGAGGATTGCTATGTAATTTTTAAGATAGGTCATAAATTTAGAACAATGATTGGTATGCAGTCATTGAATAAACTTAGCTATTACTATTGGAATCAATTACTTTAAGATACACAATCTTGCTAGCCTCTTTAAACAGTCTAAGATTTTGATGCAATCATTTCAACTGGTTCAGGCCCTCTCAATCAGTAAAACATGCCCTCATCTAAACCCTCATCTCACTATATTTTAATTTCCCACTTTAAGTTCTTCTTGTATATTAAAAACTTGTTTTCTGTTCCCTATCCATGCATTTCCAATTTTATCCAAATAATTGATGTTGTGGACTCAACTGTGCTTGGATTGATAGCTAGTGCTACACTTAAGCTATTTGGACTTTCTATATTTATGTTTAACCCAATCAAAATTTTTGTCAGCAAGGTTGTTGACAGCAATAAAACTATCTAGATTGAGGTCTGTATTTTGAATACAACCCCAAAATAAACTGTTTTGAACTATAAAGTTCAGCTCATTGGTTTAATGAACTAGCCTTCACTAAAAAAAAAAAAAAAAAATCTGAATTCCCAAATGAGTTGATTCAGTAGAGCAAAATTGTAATCTGAACCTTGTTTATTCCAATCAGCATCATTCTTACTGTCACCTATCCCAACTCTTTTATTCCTGCCTCCTCCAAGCAGATATAAACAGAGTCCACATGCACCATGTGGTGTGACTGACAGTTTCCATTCACAATACCAGTCATGGCCTGTTTCAGGTGAATTGGTTTATTTGAGAGAAGAACTTCGCTATTAATTTACCTATATGCTGCCAACCATCTCTGATGAATTCCAGTGATTTCTGTGACCAAGGCAAGAAAGAAATAACATATGTATATTCCCTTATAAAATAATCTGATCACAGTAATTTTTTAAGGATCATAAGTGGAACTCAGTAGGGACAACTTTCATTGTCCTTTACAGCCATTTAATAATCTCTAAATTTTATTGGAAATCTTCCCATGTATTCTGTCCAATGTCTTTCTCTGTTATTTGCTGGCTAATTAATTTACTTGTTGTATTTTATTTTGGTGCTCCCTTTGAAAATGAAAATGTTTCACAACATGATGCATTTAGTGTGCTCAGGTTAAAGTTAAACACTGCCTTTTTAATTTTCACTTCCAATGGAAGATATGTGACAAATGACATAGTAATTTTCCTACTTGTTCATGTTCATAAAACATTGATAATATGATTCTTACCTTTCCTTTGTTCTCAATTAAATGAAATACTGCAACACAATTAATGTGCCCTTGCAATTTAGGTTTTCTTTAGAGGTTTCTCTGGTCTCTAGCAGTATTTTCCCTCCATTCTGGGAAACCCCCAACTGCTGTTCAGAATATTCCGTTATGCCCGCCAGCTATAAATACAATTGTGAACCAATATCATTTTAATTGTTTCACTAATAACTTGTTTTAAATGATTCAACAGTCATCAGGAAAGATAAGTGCTCTTGTACCCCGCAGGCTTATGGGCATGATGGTATGAGGCCGTGTGGAGTGCTGTATCAGAATAATGAAACCGTATGCACAAGATAATGTCAAAGCACTCACATTGTTGTAAAGATCAATGAAAACAGTAGATCTTCTCTCTCCATACTACAACATCCATCTCTAGCTCCGATTTCAATCATTAGAGCTTGCCAACAGATTCATGCCCACATACACATATGCAACATGTCCTATGGAACAGCCATATGCTTTCATTTTTCCAGGCGGCTGTGAATGATGGAGTTAACGAGCTTCACAAATGCTCTTGTTAATTAACAAAAATTGTTACTTTCTCTTTTGAGGGGGGCTTCATAAATTAGACTTAATTACACCAGATAATTGCAACAGCCAGCTCTGCACAAGTCCTTCTCATTCAGATCTTTCGGTGGCAAATCAACAACTGCAACCCTTGCCTGTTTGTATAGATGGATTTAATAAGCAAACAGCCCTTTTATGTTAATGCTTTACTGGCATCGGTGGGCTTGGCAGGAGAAATGTGCTGGGGGAGGGTTTGCTAATGGCAGCACATAATCACATTAATTAAAATATAACTGCCATTTAAAGATTTGTAGTGTGGAATTAGAGCATGTTGGGAACTGAGAAAATCAAGGGCGAGTGCGTATTAGCACCATTATCAGGTTCTCCCTGCACAGCAGTCCGCAACCTCGTGTCATAAATGTAATTTATGAGTGCTATTTGCTTTGAAATATATGTTTTTAGTTCACTCATTAGAATGTAAAAATTTGCAGTGTCTGCTTCAGGGGGTTCAACATAAATTCACTAAAAGCTGAGACCCATGATCTGCTTTTAACAAATCCCTCAACAATGCTGTATTTTTAAATTATGACTTTCATAATTTCCTAGAGTAAGACCAACTGTCTACTTTTCTGAAAACAAATTTAAGTCTCGATGTTACTATAAATTATATACTTTTAGTTATGTTTATATAATTCAGTGTAATCTTTATTGGGGCTTTAGTAGATATGGTCCTTAGTTTTGTCACTTTGTTCTGAAGAAGGTTGTGGGAACCGCTAAATGTTTTAAGTTGGGCACATGCAGAGAAGTTAGCTGAGGGAATTTCTGGTAAAGCTTTTTCTTATTCTGCCCCTGAGATCCACTAATGAGTTTTAAAACTATCCTTCATCTAAATCAGACTTATATATACTGCACCTAAAAAGAGGCTATGAATGTACAAACCCTGGATAAATTGCCAAAGGACCATGGCAATACCTACAAAAACAAAGTTTAATTGATTCTTAATAACTTCAAAAGGATTCTAGTTTCAGGGACCAGCTAACTGTGACCAAATCTCCCTTTATCAAAGCCTTAAACCTTTAACAATGTGCAAAATTGACAACAAATTTTTATTTCCATTTGTTCACCCAACCCATAAAGACCCTAAATTCTAAAACTACAATTTTAGCCTTCTAAGAGGGGACTTGACTGAAATATAATGTGTATGGCTTGCAGGCAAGGTGTTACTATTTTTGAAAATTCTATGGATGGACGGAGTTCAAAGACCAGTAACTTGAGTATGTTGTAGCTAAAGAGCTGAAGTGCCAGCCCCAGAAAACCAATAGCCCAGCCACACACAAATGAGGGATTTTTTTTTTCATGTGGAATCCAGGGCCTTAGCTGATCCTATTTCTCAAACTAAACCGTTGTTTCTGTTGTTTCACTGAAAAAGCAGGGCTTTTTGGAGCCAAGGATGGCTGCTCCCAAATCTTCAGACCTGTAAGGTTTCACTAGGCTCCTTAGTTAGATATCAAAGCACAATGTAGAACCATGCTGACAGCTTTAAATGTAGAATAAAACATTAAAACACATGAAGGCTATGAGAGAGCCCCAATGTGTTCTTTCCACTTGGGGTGCTATCTTGTATTTTTCTGCCCTCATTTTCTTGCTTTGCTTCTTCTATCTAGTGCCATGTCATTTTAGGGTCGGTAGTTGGGTCAGGGGAGCAGTTTCTACTTACAAAACAAACATTTTATTATGGTTTACTTTTTCTTTGTGTGTAAGTATTGTCTTGATTCATACTGTGGGCTCTAGAAGAATTTTATTTCCTGAAGTGTCACTTCTGTTATGCAGGGTAGTTAGAATGGTAACTGTTGAGTTTATTCCTGGAATAATTTCCAAAGATAACCCAATGCAACCACTCGACTAATTAGAAAATTGAGATTCACTTCAGATCCTGAAACATTTGATCTGAGATCACATAACAAATAAATGCAAAACATGGTAAATCTACCTCTTTTAATTTCTCAACACATTCTTCAAAGCAATCTCCATGTTTTACTAGGAAAATTAGGGCTAGCTCTGTCTCAGATTTTTGTTTATTCATCAGTTGATTTTGCAGTCAGTTTGTTTTAATTCAGTTTGGCAAACATTTACTGCTAAGCCCTTACGTAGGCACTGAGGGTTCAAATATGAAAAGACATGAACTGAAGGAGTCCAGCTTGCTGGGAGAGGAAAAACATTTATATATTTATTTGTTTGTTTGTTTGTTTGTTTGTTTAATCTCACATGGGACGTGCTAAGATAGAGATATGTGCTGGATGTATTGGAAATACAGTAAGGTATGTAAGCATCCAAGGAGACAGAAATTACACATGTAAAGTAAAGGATGTATACAAAAGAACAATGTATACAAAGATATATATGTTTTTGTACAGCTGGGATTGTAGTAGGAAGCAACCACTTGACAGTAGAGGAAATCTGGGGCTAAATCTCAGGCCATATATGGGTATTGGATCCGATGATGGAGGGTGTAGGGGAAATGGAGTCAAGCAGACTCCCTTACCAGCTGATAAGCAGTATTCCTACAATCTTAAGAACGGGCCCACAAGGGCAGAATCACACTTTATTATACAATATCTTGTCACCCTGCCAGCCTTCTGGGCATTTAGTATATTAGGGAGTTGGACTTACCATTGTACGACACGTGGCTTGCTGTGTTTGTGGATCACCCCACCCTTGAATGTCAGGCATTCCCATGGCTTAGTGGATTTTCTTCTGTCTGCCCAAATCCCAAGTGAACCTGCCTGGTCTTGAAAGGCTGAAACACAATTGGCACTGTAGGCAGGATTCATTGTAGTAGGGTATGAATACGGAGGAGCCAGCAGCATGACCCCCAGAGGGGGCTAGAAGGGTGGCTGGTCACCATCTGACACAATAGAGAAGGCCCTACAGGTTGTAAGGTGGGCCCTAAAGAAACTAAGCTCTAGGGCAGCTGTGGAGGCCCTGGGCTGGGGTTTCTTTCAGCTTTGCAAGCTGAGATGGTGGCTGCACTTTGCAATGCAGCAGAATTATCTGAACTCCAAGGAAGAGAGGAAGCCTTGGAGGATAGGATCTGCACGCTGAAATAAGACCTCCAAATGGCAAAGTCGCAGCTCTCTCCCTCCCTGGTCATAGCAGACAAGAACGGGGAGGATCCCAAGGAGGAACCGAGTTCCCTGAGGGCCTGCCCAGTAGTGCTACAGCAGATGAAGTCACAGCAGCCCCTGGAGCCTGGAGGATATCTGGCTGGCCCTGCACAGTTGGTTGAACACACAAACTAGCCTTCCTATGCACAGGCTAAACTGGTCGATCTCTTGAATTAGTTTTGCCAGTGACCCAGGAAGCCCTTAGCATCATGGCTCTTACACCTTTGGGATCTATGGGTGGACAGCATCATGTGCACTGATAATAAGATGGAAAAGTTAGCTTCCACCATGACTCACTCATCTCTGCACCAATGGCAGGAGAATAGCTGGTGGTATAAAGTGGGGCAGGGATTGCATTCTCTGTTTAGAGTGGGTCATGGCTGCTATTTGTACAGTCTGGGCGGTTGCAGGTGAAGTGCCAGACACTATGAGTAAATAGCAGTACCTTGTGGACTTAGTGCAAATCCTGTGGGAGCTGGACATGCACTCAGCTATGTTCAATCCCAATACCTAGGGCCCTGATGATGAATGCTTTGCAGCAGGAATGTGGGATCTAGTGTTGCAACACTTCCCTTCCTCCTTGTCTGGATTCCTCATAGCAATCTTGGCCTCATTTGTTGGCTGCCACATTAATGGCATCACCACAATGGTGGTGAGTTTTGGGAAGGCAGACTCTCACAGGCAGTAGAAAGGAGTATGGGTGGGGTCCTGCACTTCCTCTGTTCCTCAGTCAGACAGACCCCATGTGGGTGACCAAGACACAGATTTGGTCAGACCTTTTAGGAGCTGGAGTAGTAGATTGAACTAAGACTCATAGGAAGCCAAACATCTACTTACTAGAACTTTGGAAGTAATTGCAGGCTGACCAACCTTTCCTGCAGCTCCAGAAGAAGGTGACAATGAGGAGGAAGCCCAGGACTGCAA